>CATIWR010031028.1:0-46689 GCA_949677035.1 Omphalea diandra | reverse complement strand
TTAGCAGATATAAACTTATTATAATAATATACAATCATGGTGCTTCATTTCCATTGGTTGAAAGGTCACTTTTCCTCTTTTAGTCCCTGTTCTTCACACTTTAAGCACCTTCATCCATCTCTTAATCCCTAAATGCTCCTTATACTCTTAAATAAGCTATATAACTCTTAAATAAGCTATATAACACCATTATCTATGATGCTATAACATGCACACAACATAAGACAATTTGCCATGCAACTATATAAACACTACATATATGTTCAAGTGTCCTAAATATAACGGTGCAAATGTCATTGTCATGCTTATACAAATCGCATGACTAAATTATCATTTATCGAATGCATATGTTCATATGGGATTTCATATCATTTATGCAATGAATTTGTTCATGTGATAATGCCAATGAATATGGATAGGGATGTTACATAAATGGAGTACCCCTTTAGTAATATATACTCATATGGCCACCTTCTTTATAGAGCTCATAAGAAGTCTTTTGCATAGTATGACAAGAGATAACAATATAATTTATGGCATTAATTTGCTTGGATAAGTTGGGAATTTAGGTTTGCATAATGGTTAGTTTATCAACTTCTAACACTCATGCTAGCTTCCTTAGTAACTGTTAGTAGTTATCTCCTTAAGTAATTGGTAGGCCGTATCTTCCATATGGGCCATGAGAGCTTTATCTATAATAACATCTCAAGTACTATTCAATGAAGGACTTAACCATTATAAAAGGTTTGTAGAATGAGCCACTTGGGTAAAACATGGTAATACTTCTTAGTAACTCCTTAAATCTATCTTAAGTCTCAAAAAGAGACTCTCCTTCCATTTGAGCAAAAGAAAAGATGTCATTCCTTAATTTGGCTATCTTCATTAAAGGATAGAACTTGTTCAAAAAGGCTTATAATAGTTGCTCCCATGTAGTGATTGATCCTAGAGCTAATGAATGATACTATGATTTAGCTTTATCTAAAAGAGAAGAAATGGCTTAGCTTTGTCTCTAAGTGAGAAGTAAAACAATCTCAATTTGATAGCATCTTTCGAAACTCCATTTTGCTTGAAAGTATCTCAAATCTTCAAGAAAGTTTTTTAACAAATATGTGGATCCTCAAATGGTAAACCTCTGAATTGATTATTTTGAATCATCTATATGACTCCAAGCTTGAACTTAAAGGTTTTGTCATTGATAGTTGGTCTAGTAACTCTGAGCTGCAGTTTTTTGAGCAATGGATCACCATAGTCCCTTATTGACTTATCATTCACTTGATTACCTGCACTTAGATTCCTCATATTATGTTCATCTAATCTTTGTCTTCTTCTACTTGCATTAAGAGTTCTTTCAATCTCAATATCAAAAGTTTTAAGTTCTTATTCTTCAAAGTCTTGAGTCTTAGTCCTTCGCATTAAAGACGAAGTTTTGCACTTGAAGTCAAATAAAATAAATTACAAATTACAAATTAAAAATTGAATCAAATCTTCCAATACCAAATCACTATGTTCTTAGCAATGATGCCAATTTCTTTGGATCCAATTTCACAATGTTGGTTAAATATTAACCAATCAATAAATCCAAACTCAGTTATTATCTTCCCTCCTTTAAACTACTCTTTAAACACACCTTGCAAAACATCATAATAAGACAATGACCAAAGCAATACAATGCATAAGTATCTATGTGGATATCATCCCATAAAGATAAAAGATTATAATATGATGATTCGATTTGTATCTCAAACTAAATCTTGAGATATAATATAAACAACTAGTGTGATGAAAATATACTAAATTAACAATTGAATGATAAAAAGATAAAAGAAATTGAGAAAGAAAACTTTATAATAAAACATCTTAGACACTTTATCTCACCAATGGAAAATCATAAATTGTTCAATGCTACGTTGGATTAAGGGTTGCATTTATTTATTGTCTCTTTGGTGATTAAGCTCTCTCTCTCAAGTTATCACTTAACTTGTAAACATTTTTATAGGTCCATCTCTCGATGTGAAATAAAAATGCATTGCCATATTAGCTCTAGTAATCATTTAAGTTATAGTAAAAGGTTAAACGAGTATCTCTACTCATTAATTAACCTATGAGAAATGATTTTAGGTATATTTCAATTTATAATCTTTTAATTTGTAAATGAAACACAAATTATGTAATTGGTGATCAAGCAATCATAAGCATGTTGATCAAGATTCATTTACTTGCAAAAGAACAAAATCCCAACATAGTCATTAAAATCAATAATTAATGAATCATTATTCATGGCTAATTAAGGTCCTAAGTCAAAAGTTCTACCTAACATGCTAACAAAATAAGACAAATCCAAAAGCAATGTCATCATCCTTAATAAAGGGAAAAAGAATAAAGAGAAGGAAATATGAAATCTCCTAATTGTCTTGATAGATCTTATCTTCTTCTTCTTTCTTGATCTAATGGCCTATTGAACTTTTGCACTTGATGTCATTTTGTAGCTTGTTTCTCTTTGTTTTCTTCTCTAAAAAATGCCTCTTTTGAGTGTTCCAAAGGTCTCCTTTTTGTCCTTATAACATCTTTATAAAAAACCTTATGATTTGATTTTAAATAATCCTTAAAAAGTGCTAAAATGTAGGTGAGAAAGTTGCTCATGATGTGCCCATTCTATTGCAAGTGCAACAGAATAAAATGCTCTCCAAGGAAGTAGCATGCAACTTTAGTTGCTAGTGTGATAGTTAGTTATGCTCGTTCAAGTGTCCAAATATCTTGCTTGGTTGCCATCTTACCCATTTTGATCCTAATTCACTCTAAACTTGCAAAAATACCTATAAAGCATCTGAATGTGAGAAATAACTTAAATTAACTTAAAATAACTTAATTTAGACATAGATTAACACTAAATCAAACTTAAAACTTATCAAATAACTATGTACAAATTAAGCTTATTATCCAACAATTTTTCATTATGATGCATAAAGTTCCACCATACAAATTGAGGATAGCACAAATCCATTTTGAATAAGTGGTTGCCACCATTTAGCGACCCAAACTTTATGGCCAAGCCTATAAAGGATGCATTATTAGTAAAATAAAATGACAAAAAATAGAAAGTAAAGGAAATACAGGTGGAGCAATGCTTAGCTCAAGAATATACTAACTATCATTTATGTACGACAACCTATAGCACCACCTATAAAAATGGGTTATCATTGCAGAGCCCCAGTTAAAGTGGCACTGCAACCTAAGGTCTTAAAGGGCTGGCAGAAGGCATATCTCCATGGTGTCTTCAAGGTCAGAGAATAGAGTCCCCAAGAAGCTGTAAAGGAGAAAGCAATGATCAACCTAGTCAATCACCTCATAGAGGCTACATTAGTGATAATAGAAGTGCTCTTTTTTAATTTCAGTGCTCAAATATGGTGTTTCCCTTTGAGCAAGGGATGGATCCAAGTTACCAATAGATATAATCCAGTTGAAGAACTGGATAATAAGCACCTACATCAATCGACAGATAATCCCTGAGCACTAAAATCCCATTGACAACCACGTGTAAAGCCATCACGTCACTGAGAGAAGGCTGATTCAGAGCATCCTTAAAAATGGGAAAGCATTGTCTTTTTTATGTGCATGATCATCAGCATGAGCAATTGCCTAAACTAGAAGCCAGTAGGTGTAACTGCTCCACTCTTCGTACCAAATGGGGATATTACCCTGAAAATGAATGGAGTTAAAATGATATAAGATGTATAAATCAAGAAATATCCATGGCCAATAATATAAGAAAAATCAAAGTAGATGCCAAAAAGCATAAACAACTTAATCTAAAAAGTCAAAAATAAAATCACAACAATGTAACATCTCAGGTGTGTGTAGCATGTGACATCCCAATTACTAATAATTCCTAAAGTAGGTGCATTAACTTATTCATAAAATATGGAATACTAAAGTGACATAATATCATTGAAATCCTCTCATTCTATCCATTGTCATTAAAAGACTTTATTTCAGTTATTATTATTTTTTATTTACACTATGTATCTTGTTTCAGAACATAAAAACTATTTATAATAAAGTATACATGGCTAAACAAACTAAATACAAATTGACTGCATACTAGCCCAACCTCTATTAGACTGCTAGACAACAATTTCAAAACATAAACTGGATGCAGTCTTTAGTCTACTCTTCCTAAAAGAATATTTAATGCAAAAGAATGTGTTTGCATACTCAGTAAGTAAATGCATAACAATACTTCAATGTCAAATAACATAACAAACATTTAAATGTAAAGAACTCATCATCATATCCATTCATGAAATAAAAAGTTTTTACTATTAAATGCCATAAATGCTATAAAATGTTATATTATCACACAGGTTGTCTTTTTGCCACATAGGCTATAGATATCACTGCCATAAAGGCTTTTATTTTTGGCTACCACACAGGTTATAAATATTATTACCACATAGGCTTTAGATATCATTGCAACACAAGCTATTGAATGTTATCGCCATATAGGTTGTTATATATATTATTGTCATACATGCTATTATATATTATTGCCACACAGGTTGTTATATATTCTTGCCACACATGCTGTTGAATGTTATTGCCACACAGAATGTTATATATCATTGCCACACAGACTATGAATATTAACGTTTGCCCAACAACATCAAGTATTAGACTTTCAATAAATCAAATATAAATCTAATAAAATTTCAGTAATATAATGACTAATAACAACACCCATAACTTGGGAGCTCATATCATCATATACTCCAATTTCCAAGTCATAATTTGTCAATGTCTTAAGAAAATAAATAAATCAAAAGTATAGCCATCTTTTCATCAATGTATCCATCAATATCATCAATTAAACAACATTTCATTCCACTGATTATATGTTCATGGCATTTAACCAATCACATGTATAGTACCATTAGTTATTTACTTACATCCTTCTTCAAGCTTATTAAGCCGTGGATGGTCCCGTCTTTTTCCCACTATTTTCTTCAATGCCTCGAGGTCCTATTTCAATACACCAAATAAATCCATGATGATAAAGTAAGATTTTCATCTTGTTATGCAAATATGATGTAGTAAAATATCATAAACTTGATCTCGCAAATCCAAATGACTGATTTTTTAATTAAACTAGACATATATGGGTATACCATATCCAAAATTTAGTCCAAAATATATAGTACATAATTTATGGTCAATTTTATGAATTTGCCCTGTTTCAATGTCATCTCAACTTGAGTTGGTCTTAAATTATTAGATATATATCAAATCCAATTATAAAAATGATTTACCAGATGTTAGAGCACACATAAACAAACATTTTTTATGTTTTACTCATTGTTAATTCAGTCTATAAAGTCACCAAAATAAATTACCAATTGTAGGGTGAGTAGGTTTTCAACATGTTGACAATCAGTCATAATGAAGGGGCAGTATCTCAATAACCATGTTAAATTTAGCCAACATATTTTACAGATATGTATCCCATACATAAATGTACAACTTTCAAGTTTCACACATCACCAAATTTTGAATCTATGGCCATTAGATTCTTAGAAAACATAATTGAAAAAGTGATGAGGTTTCATCCAGGTACAAGGTTAGTCACAGTCAATGAGCCATATCTCTTTCCACATAACACATTAATCAAAACTGCTTTATAGGTATTTAGAAAGGATATAAAAACCTACAAATTTCATGTATCTCACTTTGTCTAATTCAACACATAAAGTCATCAAAATATATGAAAACAAATAGACTGAGGCTATTTGAGTTGATTGTGAACAAGCCCTAATGAAGGAGCCATATCTCCTCACTCATATCAAATCAAGCAAAAAAGTTTCATATGAATTTAGATGAGGCATAAAGCTACAACTTTCATATTTTACACCTTTCCTAATTCCTCTTTTATGGTTATGAAATCATGGGTACAAAATTCTATTCTAATAATAAAAACCAACATAATCAGCTATTGTTTCTCTTGAATTTTAAATTCCACACATAAGCTCCACCTCAAATACTACATAATTTTTACTAACCATGCATGATTAACATGTCATGAGGGGTTAATTTCTTATGAGAAGAACATAAACTAACTTATATATTTCCCAGAACTAGAAAACCTTAGAATTCTTTCCTAAGTAGCTCACTATTCTCCCCTCTTTCTTCTTTTTCTTCTTCTTCCTTTCTTTCTTTCTTCCTTAGTTCTCTCTTTCTTCTGTTGTGCCTCGCATTTAACCTCTCTATTCTAATCCTAAAGGGTGGAAATTTTCATTTATAAACCTATTGTAATAAGACAAAATCATGGTGTTTCATTTCTATTGGTTGGAAGTTCACCTTTTCTCTTTTAGTCCCTTTTCTTCACTCCTTAAGCACCTCCATCCATCAAGTAATCCCTATATGCTCCTTATACTTTTAAATAAGGCCTATAACACCATTATTTATGATACTATAACATAGACAAAACATAAGATAATTTTTCATGCAACCATAAAACATTACATATATGTTCAAGAGTCCCAAATATAATGGTGCAAGTGTCAGTGTCATGCTTTTCTAATTCACATGTCTAAACAATCATCTATCCAATACATATATTCAAATATAATGTAATTAAAATGCATATGATTTGGGTCGTGGATGTTACAAGTCTCCCTCTCTTATAGAAATGTCATCCTTAAAATTTCACTTAATAGAACGTTAGAATAAATAGGGATATTGTCGTCTCATGTGTTCTTCTACCTCCCAAGTGGCCTCCCTAGGTGAGTGATGACTCCATCTCTCTTTAACCATGGGTGTCACTCGATTCCTTAACTATTTTAATTACTGATCAAGAATTTCAACTGGTTGTACAAGATAAGTCATATCATCAGACAAATCAATCTCATGCCCTGATAATACATGGCTAGGATTAGACCAATACCTTTTAAGCATAGAAACATGGAACACAACATGTATCTCAAATAATTCTACTGGTAATGCTAATCGATATGCCAAAGGCCTAATTCTCTCTATGATCTCATATGGCTCAATGTACTTGGACTCATCTTTTCCTGTTTACTAAATGTAATAATGCCTTTCCATGGTGAAACTTTCAAAGATACTTTATCTCCAACCTGATATTCCATTTCTCATCTTTATTTATCAACATAACCTTTTTGCCTTTCTTAAGCAGCTTGTAAACATCTTTTGAATACTTAGATTTTGGCCATTATATCCTATACCATATCGGGACCTTCTAACTGTCTCATCCCTTCAACATCCCAACAAATTGGACTTCTATATTTCCTGCCATATGAAGCTTCATATGGTGCCATACCAATATTGGAGTGATAACTATTATTATATGCAAATTCCATTAATGGCAAATGATCATCCCATTTGCCCTTGAATTATAACACACAAGCACGCATCGTATCCTCTAGTGTATGAATAATCCTCTCTGATTGACCATCATTCTGTGGGTGAAAAGTAGTGTTAGAATTCAAATGAGTACCCAAGGTTGTTTGTAAGTTATTCCAAAAATGAGAAGTGAATCGTGGATCTCTAACACAATAGAAATAGAAGTGCCACGTAATCTCACAATCGTAGCAACATATATTTTAGCCAGTCTATGAAGTGAATTTGTTTGTCGTATACGCAAGAAGTGTGTAGATTTTGTGAGTCTGCCAGTGCTTGATGTTCTGCCTTAATTTGCTGGCAGGTTAAACATCGCGATACAATCTCAATTATATCTTTCTTCATTGTTGACAAAAAAAAAATGTGACATCAAGTTTCTTTACATTTTTGTACTTTTAGGGTTTATAATGTGTGCCTCTTGCATAATCTCTATTATAAAACCATCAACATCTGGAACATAGACTCGACTACCCATCATTATCATCCCATCGTCTCTAATAAAAAAAAATTAGTCTTCTTACCTTCTTGTATCTTTTATAGCATTTTCTGTAAATATGGATCCTTCATCTGAACTTCTCTAATTTTGTCATCTGTCATAGGTTTTAACTAAAGAGTAGCAATTAAAGCTGTCACATTCTAAATTTCAAATTTTACATGTAAAGCACAATGATTAACCAAGGATGTCAAATTATAACCAACCATACCGATAATAACATCTAAAGATTTTCAGCTTAAAGTATTAACAACAACATTAGCCTTACCCGAATGATAATAAATAGTGCAATCATAGTCCTTCAATAATTCCATCCATCTTCTCTATCTTAGGTCTAATTCTATCTGTGTTGGAATATATTTCAAGCTTTTTTGATCTGTCAGAATCTGAAATGTCTCCCCATAGAAGTAATGCCTCTAAATTTTTAAGGCGTGGTCAATGGCTGCCAACTCCAAGTCATTTGCAAGATAATTCAACTCATGAGGCCTTAATTGTGGAGAAGCATAAGCTATCACTTTTTCATGTTACATTAATACACAACTTAACCCCCGTCCTGATGCATTGATGTACACCACCAATCCACCATTTGTTCATGGTATTGTTAATATTGGTGTCATAGTCAATCACTTATTTAGTTCCTCAAAACTTTGACGACAATGATGATCCAATTCAAATGCTAAATTCTTTCATAATAATTTTGTCAATGGCTCAACAATAATAGAGAATCCTTCCACAAATCATCTACAATAACCAACCAGCCTAAGAAAACCACACACCTCTGCTATATTTTTGGGTGGATACCAATCCAAAATGGCTTTCACCTTTGCTAGATCAGATTGAACATCATGTCTAGACATAATATGCCCTAAAAAGACCACTTGTTCCATCCAAAAGTCACATTTGTTCAATTTGGCATATAACTGTTTTTCCTTTAAGATATGCAATATAATTCTCAGATGCTGCTCGTGATCCTCGTGATTTTGTGAGTATATAAGAATGTCATCAATGAACACAATTACGAACTGATCAAAATATTGTTAAAAGGTAAGATTCATTAATGTCATAAATGTTGTTGGTGCATTAGTTAACCCAAAAGGCATAACAAGGAAGTCACAGTGACCATACCTAGTATGAAAAGCAGTTTTTGGAATGTCTGGCTCAGTAACACTTAACTGCCAATGCCCAGATCTTAAATCAATTTCTGAAAATACAGTTGCTATTCAAAGTTGGTCAAGCAAATCATCAATTCTTAGTAAGGGATATTTATTCTTTACTGTTACTCGATTCAATTTCCTATAATCAATACACAATCGCATACTCACATCATTTTTCTTTAAAAATAACACTGGTGCCCCCCAAGGAAATGCACTAGGTCAAATGAAACCTTTTTGTAACAATTATTCTAATTATTTCTTTAATTCTTGCAGTTCCACTACTGCCATTCGATATGGTGCAATAGAAATAAGTGCCACTCTTAGCAAGGTCTTAATATTAAAATCAACATCTCTATGTAGTGGCAAACTTAGTAAATCATTAACAAATACTTTAGGAAATTCTCTCACTATAGGAATATCTACTAAACGCAAACTAGGAACACTAATGTCTACCACACTTGCTAGAAATGCATTACAACCTTTTTTGATTAGTTGATGAATAGCTGAGATTAAACAAGTCAAAATAATTTTGTGCTCCTCACAAATATAATTCTTAATTGTCCTGAAGATTTGATCATCAATTCTTTAGTGTGACAATCTAAAACAACATGATTTTTTGCTAACCAGTCCATCCCCAAAATAAAATAAAATTCTTTAAAGTTCATCAATATTAAATCTGCAGTCAATACGAAACCACACACAAACACAGGATAAGTTCTACATACTTTGTTTACAATCATATTACCTCCAGCAGGCATCGAAACACCTAAATCATATCCTAATGATTCAACTACAACATGCACCCGTGATGCAAATTCTAAAGACATATATGAATGTGTGGATTTTAAGTCTGTCAAAACATAAGTGTCTACATTACAAATAGAAATTGTACCAGAAACAACTTCAGGAGTTGTTGGAGTGTCTTAATGAGTGAGAGTATAAACTCTAGCCTATGGTTGAGTATGGGCTGCTAGTCCACCATTAAAACCCGAAATTGGTCTGCCATGTTCTTCTCTACCACTAACTCACCCTCTACTTCTGCTTGTGTCATGAAAATTCTCCCCAACACTACTATGTCCAAGTATGAGATTCCCCTCTAATCAAACCTATCATTGGACAATCTCGACTCATATGGCCTGGCTATCTACAAGTATAGCAAGTAAGCCTTATAGGTCCCTAACACTATCTAAAATGAGTTATTCCACAATTATTACAAATTAGGGCTACACCTCTACCCAATATGCCTATAGGTCCTTTCCTACCCTTTGAGCCTTCAAAACCTCCATAGCTACCTCTACCTGGTGCTATATATACTAATATACTAGGAGGATTCTAGCCTCTACCTCTTTGATTACTAGTAACTCCTTCAAATCTTGATCCCCTAGATGATGTGAAACTACCTCTTTCTATTGCTCTATTTGGTTCTCCACTCTACCCTGTGTAACTTCTCTTCCTTCTCGCCTCAATTGCATTCTTCTATTGGATTACCTCATCAGCTCAAATAACTGCTACTAATAATGCAATATAATTGGTTGGCTTAACTGTTAATCAATCTCGAATTTGTAACATTGGTCCTTTCTCAAATTTTTGGCACTTCAATTCCTCTGTAGCTACATACTTTGTGGCATATCTTGATAGTTTAATAAATTGTAGTTCATAGTCTGCCATTGTCATATCATTTTACTGCAATTGGAAAAACTACATCTTTTTCTTATCTAAGTACATTATTGGTATGTATTTGTTTGCATACTCCCTTAGAAAATCACCCCATGTCAAAGTCATCGATTGGCAGTGCTACCTGGAATAGTCTCCCACCAGTCTAATGCATTCTTTTGAAGCAATGATACTGCATACTTTGGCTTTTGCTTTAGGGTACATTCAAGCCTATTCAAGATTCTCTTAGTTCTTTTAAGCCACTCTTCAGCCTCAATAGGATCTGTAGTGTTCTCAAAGTGAATTGCCCCTTACTTCCTTAATCTATCATAATTTTTATCTATAGCAGGTTCTGCATATGCTTGTAGTATAAATATATGCATCATCTCAGCAAACTGCATGACATTTAGGTTTACACCTACAGCTGAAATATTTCCTCACATCTCAAGATTCTCTGCATTATGGTCAATATACTCACGTATAAGAACAGATCCAACAGACTCATCTCTTACCTTTGAGCCAGCATGAACTCTATCAGGTGCATTCATACTCCTATACGCCAATGCATGCAAGTATTAACACAATGTAAATATCATATATATCGCATTCATATTACACATATCTACAAAATCATTACCTATTCTGATACCACTAAGACATCCTAAATACTAATAATTCCTAAAGTATGTGCATTAACTTATTCATAAAACATGGAATACTAAAGTGACATAACATCATTAAAATCCTCTAATTCTATCCATTGTCATTAAAAGACCTTATTTCAATTATTATTATTATTTTATTTACATTATGTATCTTATTTCACAACATACTAACTATTTACAACAAAGTATGCATGACTAAACAAACTAAAATACTAATTGATTGCATATTGGCCTAACCTCTATTAGACTGTTAGACAACAAGTTCAAAATGTAAACTAGATGCAATCTTTAATCCACTCTCCCTAAAAGAAAATTTAATGCAAAATATTGAGCTTGCATACTCAGTAAGTAAATGCATAATGATACTTCAATCTCGAATAACCTAATAAACATTTAAATATAAATAACTCATCATCATATCTATGCACGAAATAAAGAGTTTTTACTCTTAAATGCCATAATGGCTATCAAATGTTATTATGACACAGGCTATCATAAATTGTCGCCACATAGGCCATAGATATCATTGCCATAAAGGCTTTCATTTTTGGCTGCCACACATGCTATAAATATTATTGCCACACAGGCTTTAGATATCATTGCCACACAGGCTACCAGATGTTATTTTCATACAGGCTGTTATATATATTATTACCACACACGCTGTTATATATAATTGTCACATAGGCTGTTATATATATTATTGCCACAGAAGCTATTATATATTATTGCCACATAGGCTGTTATATATTATTGTCACATAGGTTGTTATATATCATTGCCACATAGGCTGTGAATATTATTGTTTGCCCAACAACATCAAGTATTAGTCTTTCAACAAATCAACTATAAATGCAATAAAATTTTAGCAATATAATGACTAATAACTACACCCATAACTTCGACAGCTCATATCACCACATACTCCCATTCCCAAGTCATAATTTATCAACATCTCATAAAAATAAATAAATCAAAAGAATAACAATCTTTTCATTAATGTATTCATCAATATCATTTCATTAAGCAACATTTCTTTCCATTGAGTATATGTTCATGGCATTTAACCAATCACACGTATAGTACCATTAGTTATTTACTTACCTCCTCCTTTAAGCTCATTAAGCCGTGGATGATCCTGACTTATTCCCATTATTATCTTCAATGCCTCAAGGACCTATTTCAATACACCAAATCAATCCATGATCATAAAGTAAGATTTTCATCTTGTTATGCAAATATGCTTTAGTAAAATATCATGAACTTGATAGGTTGCTTCTACAATTACTTTTAACTCATAAATCCAAATGACTGATTCTTCTTCTTTTAATTAAACTAGACATATATGGGTACACCATATCTAAAATTCAATCCAAAATATGTACTACATAATTTATGGTCAATTTATGAATTTGTCATATTTCAGTGTCATCTCAGCATGAGTAGGTCTTACATCTTACATTATTAGATATAACTCAAATCTTACAAATATAACTACAAAAATGATTTACCATAAGTTAGAGAACACATAAAAGAACATTTTTCATGTTTTACTCATTTATCTAATTCAGCCTATAAAGTCACCAAAACAAATGACCAATCTTAAGGTGAGTAGGTTTTCAGCATGTTGACAATTAGTCATAATGAAGGGGAAATATCTCAATAACCATGCTAAATTTGGCAAACATATTTCACATGGATGTTGCTCATACATAGATATACAACTTTCAAGTTTTACACATCATTGAATTCCAAATCTATGGCCATCAAATTCTTGGAAAACAGAATTAAAAGACTAATGAGGTTTCATCCATGTATAAGGTCATTCACAATCAATAAGCTATATCTCTTGCCACATAACACATCAATCAAAACTGCTTTACAAGTATTTAGAGGAGATATAAACCTATAAATTTTATGTTTTTCACTTTGTCTAAATCAGCACATAAAGTCATCAAAATATATGAAAATATAGAGATTGAGGTGATTTTGGTTAGTTGTGAACCAACCCTAATGAAGGAGCAATATATCCTCACACACACCAAATCAAGCAAAACTGTTTCAAATGAATTTAGATGGGGCATAAACCTCCAACTTTCATATTTTACACTTTCCCTAATTCTTCTTATAAGGTTATGAGATAATGGGTAAAAATTCTACTCTAACAATAAAACCAACATAATAAGCTCTTATTTCTCTTTAATTTCAACTTCCATACATAAGCTCTACCTCAAATAGTCCATAATTCTTACTAACCATGCATGATTAACATGTCATGAGGGGTTAATTTCATGTGAGAAGAAGATAAATTAACTTATCTATTTCCTAAAACCAGAAACCTTTGAATTCTTTCCTATGCAGCTTACTCTTCTCCCTCTTCTTCTTTTCTTCTTCTTCTTCTTCTTCTTCCTTAGCTTTCTCTTTCTTCCATTGTACCTCATGTTTGGCCTCTCTATTCTGATCCTAAAGAGTGAAAAATTCCATTTGTAGACCTATTGTAACGAGACAAAATCATGGTGTTTCATTTATATTGATTGGAAGTTCACTTTTCCTCTTTTAGTCCCTCTTCTTTACTCCTTAAGCACCTTCATCTATCTCCTAATCCCTATATTCTCCTTATACTTTTTAATAAACTCTATAAAACCATTATTTATGATACTATAATATGCATACAATATAAGATAATTTTTCATGCAACTATAGAAATATTGCATGTACATTCAAGCATCATAAATGCAATGGTACAAGTATCATTGTCATGCATATCCAATTCATATGTCTAAACAATCATTTATCCAATGCATATATTCAAATATAATGTAATTAAAATGCATATGATTGGGTTGAGGAAACATAACATAAATAAAAATAATTAACCAACTATCTTTTCACATTTTCATGTGTAGGAACATTCAAAATATCAATTAAATCTCAAAAATACAAAAAGCCACAATTATGCTTGATGTTCACGGGCAAATACCAAAAAAGCTTAATAACACGAACCAAAAGTTAAAGATTGTAAATTACATGATTCAGGTTTGTATATTACATGCATACTCATTCAAGAACTTAATTTGTTAAGTTTAAAAAGTGCAAGGAAAGTGCATATTAAATTCAAAGAGTGCGAATAATCATGATTATACAAAGAATTCTAGACAAATATTATAAGAAAAGCCCTAAGGTATGTGCAAAATCAAATTTAGTAATCTTTTAATCCTAGCTTTTATATGGATGTATGAAATAAAGGATTACATTCAAGTAAGGGTGGACACGTGTAACAAAAATATTAAATTCGTAAGCATCATAAGCATTAATTCACAAAGAATATATATAAATTGCAAAAACTAAACAAATTCTTAAAATTTAAAAAATTCACAAAATTAATCAAAAAACAATCCCAAATTCACAAAAATTCACAAAATTTGAGGACTTTCAGCAAAATTATGACAAATTCCAAAAATAAATTTGCTAAGTCCTACAAGTATGCACATTAACTTTCTAAATTTTTTTTGTAAACTAATTTGAACAATTTTTATGCATATGAATAATAAAGAGCAAAATCTCACAAACTGGGGCAACAATTAGATGAGTAAATAAAAGATAGTCCAAAAATTATCATAGGTGAGTATCCTAGAGACTGATATAAATTTCAAAGATAACCTAATGTTCGCATGCAAATAAGGGCTTATGATGGTGCCTAAAATTCAAAATTGTAAAGAAAAAAAGGACGAATGAATAAAAAAATAAAAGGGATAAAGATAAATGAACCATCACTTTAAAAGTACTATGAACCAGATGAGAATAAAGATTATAGACAACACGCTCCTCCTTATCCGGCTAAAGGCCTTTTGGGCACTTCTTATGAATGGCACGCTTAAGGGGTGACATTAAATTGAAGCCCCAGCATATGATTAGGATTATTAGCTTATCATGTGAGAGACATTCTTCCTTGAGAAAATTCATTAGAGCATCATGGAAGTCAAACTTTGAAGCATCAAAGTGAGACATCTTGAATCTAAAGTCAGGGGAACTAAAAAGTCTAAGTTCATAGAGATTTAGGGTGAGAAAGAAAAAAGAATAAGTGAAAATGAAAATAATGACTATTAGACCCGAGTAAAAAGCTTATATATTGAGGGTTATCTGTATAAATAATTAATGCCCCTCTATGTTTCTAAAACGTTAGCATCCCTATGTGTTTTTTAGTTAAAGGTCTTTTGTTTGTATAGACCACTAAATTTCCCCATCAAAGAAAAAAAGGGACAAGTTAGGAAAATAAACCCCTTTCAACCAAACTTATTAAAAATATGAAGATACCTTTGCCATTCTAAAGTCCATTAAAAACTTAAAAAAAAACCCAATTTAAACATTAGTGCACCTATCCAAAATGTTGGAATTATCCTTAGAACACATAATTCCTTATACATGACTAGCTTTAATGGCCACCAATATCCTATTTTCACTCCTAATTATCTGTTAGAGTATGAAATCTCTTTCAATACATGTTAGATATCACTTATCATTAGGATGACCATCCAAATACATAATCAACTATAGGATTGAATAGAAGATTCTACCCATATTTCTTGTTAGAAAAGTTAATAAAGAGTAGAATTCTCCCCAGTGGATGAGAAAAAGGTTCTCGAGCCAATATTCCTTGCCAGATAGCTATCAAATATGAAACCTTCTTCAAAACTTGCTAGAAAAGTTGCTAAACTTTCATTTTGCTAGAATGGCCATCATGACCTTAATCTCAAACCCAATATTGCTTGAGGGCTAATGGTGTAATGACCATTTTCCTTTACAAAATCATGGCATTCTTGTCCAAGATACATATACAAAAAGGTTTATTCATCATACATATGCATTCTAACATGTATTTAATGTATATATATATGTTAACTAATGTTCAAGGCTAGTGACCATAACAGGTTCCTATGTAGATACATGTACGACACAAAGAGAGATAAAGTTCGAATTTAGCCGACGACTTATGGTCAATGTGTCTCTATTCAAAACTCTATGCACCAAAGTATCCAAATTCTATGCTTCAGTATCTGAAAAACATAATTGTGATTTGGTGAGTCGCGACTCAATGATAAAAAATAATAATCAGATTCTTATGGCATAGATAATAATAAAATATTATCAAGATACATTACAAGTATATCAATTAACTATGCAATTGCAAATGTAATATATTGATTTTTATTGTGACCTTGCAAGGCGAACACTGCCCCTAGGAATTCATGTGATTTAAGTAACATTTGATTTTGCTGGCTAGCGTATAACAAGTGGATCATTTGATTAATAACATATGCCAATATGACATATTGGTCCTTTTTCCAAGTGATTTGCAAGTGTTTGACAAGTCGGTCACAATAACCTTTTAGTTCCATATGCAAGTGTTCATTCATAATGGTATACCAAGTAATCATTAAGTGCATATAATTCTCACTTAACTTATATTCACATGTAAAATGTAACAATTCAATCACATATACATGTAATAGAACATAATCACACCATAAAATTATCACACATGCACATTGGAATCTAATTATGGTTTTTACTCACCTTTTGATGTGACTAACCTTTATGATAGGTTTGGTTCTCTTTCTAAACCTTCTTCAAAGTGCTGAGATCATAACATTTGATAGACATATGGTTATAAGTATGACAAAATGGTTATGAATGCTTGGTATGCAACTATGGCATCATCCATGCAAGTGGACCTAGTGTTTATGTATATTTTCCTTATATGGCAACCTGACCTTATTACACTCTCACATAAATAACTCTAGATATACATATTCAAATGACTTGATTCTTATTTCAAAATAAACTAGACACATAATGATACAACATAATCAAATTTCAGATTGAAGTAAGACATAGAAAATGTGGTGAATTTTTGAATTTTACCTTATTTCAATGTCATCTCAGTCTGAACAGATCTTACAATCTTAGGTATATCTAAAATTGTACAAATTAAATTGCAAAAATGATTTACTAGAAGTTGCAAAATAATAATGGAACATTTTTGGTATTTTACTCATTGTTTACTTTAGTCTATAAAGTCACAAATGACCAATCTCAGGGTTAGCAGGTTTTCAACACGTTGACAATCGATCATGATGAAGGTAATATCTCATAAAAAATGTTAAATTTGGCAACAATATTTCATAGGCCTGTAGAACAGACATAAATATACAATTTTCAAGTTAGAGCATCATCAAATTCTGAATCTATGGCTATCAAATGATTGCAAAACATAATTAAAAGACATATGAGGTTTGATTAGGTTCAAGGTTAGTCACAATCAATGAGCCATATCTTTTTCCACACAACAAATCAAGAAAAAATGCTTTACAGGTATTTAAGGGGGATATTACCCTACGAATTTTATGTTTTGAACATTATCTAAATCAACACATAAGGTCATCAAAAATTTTGAACATAGAAAGATTAAAGAGATTTCAATTGGTTGTGAACCAGCCCTAATGAAGGAGCCATATCTCCCCACACATACTAAATTAAGCAAAACTGCTTAACATGAATTTAGATGGGGCATAAAGCTCCAACTTTCATATTTTACACTTTCCCTAATTCCTTTTTTAGGATTACTAAATTGTGGCTACAAAACTCTACTCTAACAATAAAACCAACGCAATTAGCTCTTGTTTCTCTTGAATTTCAAATTCCATACTTGAGCTCTACCTCAAATACTTAATAATTCTTACTAACCATGCATGATTAACATGTGATGAGAGAGTAATTTCATGTAGGAAGAAGATAAATTAACTTACCTATTTTCCCCGAATCAGAAAAGTTTAGTATTCCTTCCTAGGCAGCTCACTCTTCTCCCTCTCATTCTTCTTCATTTCTTTCTTTCTTCTACCACCCCTTACATTTATCCTTTATATTACGCTCCTAACAAATGAAAAATTCAATTTGTTAACCTATTATAATAAGACAAAATCATGGTGTTTCATTTCCATTGGTTGGAAGTTCACTTTTCCTCTTTTAGTCCTTTTTTTTCACTCTTTCATCACCTTCATCCACCTCTTAATTCTCATATTCTCTTTATACTTTTAAATAAGCTCTAAAACACCATTATTTATGATGTTATAACATGCACACAACATAAGATAATTTGTTATGCAACTATACAAACATTACATATATGTTCAATTGTCCCAAATGTAATAATGCAAGCGTCATCATCGTGCTTATCCAATTTACATATCTAAATAATCATTTATCCATTGCATATGTTCATGTGGGATTGCAAATTATTTATGTAATGAATATGCTCATGTAAGAATGCCAATGAATATGGATAAGGATATTATAAGTGAAGGTTGATATTTGACATTGGTACTTGCTAAAAAGCTTCTCAAGAAGTTTATACCTACGAAAAGGATGCTAAGATATCTAGCACCAACTTAAAAGCTATTAAGAGTGAATGATTGCCACTTATACATGCTAGAAAACTATTAGAGAAACTTAGTACCTATTAGAAAGCTGCTAAGACATTCAAGAACTTCAATACCTACTCGAGGAGCTACTAAGGATTTATTTCCTTTGGTATCTTTTTTTGGTGTTTACATTTATATTAATTGTGTCTTATTCAATGGCAATTTCTTAAATATTATTTTCGAAGCCTTACAAAATAAAGGGCAAACTATAAGCATTATATTTTAGGCCTTAGGATACAAGCAAACTGGTAAGAAACTATAAAAATTATCCCTAAAGAATGTAGGGAAACATTATAAAAGGAAATAATATAGCTTGAAGAAACCTTAAATCAAACCCACCATCCAAACAAAGCCTAACTCAAAACTATGTAAAGTGGCCTCTAATTGGTTGTATAATCAAGTTCCTAACCCTAACAAAGAGAAGCTTTTGGAAAATTTAACCTATGACTTCCGAATGGCTATATAGCCAATCTCCAGTTTGTATAACCAACTCTTTAGTTATGTAGATAACTTAGAAACCCTAATCTCTATAAGATTCTTTGATCTTATCTGTTGGAGGTTAGGAATTGAGTGTAATCCAAGCCTTTTAGCTTAGGTGCATCCTCTTAAACTCTATAAATACCTTTCACTAAGAGAAGGAGGGAAAAGTCTTGATTTCCGTAAAAAACTCTGCCAAATTCTCACCTCAAAATCTTAAAACATCCCACTTACACAAAAATTCAAACACCCAATCCATAATAAAGAGAATCAAGGTATAAATAAATGATTTATGACTTGACATTTGCATTTTCCCTAGCATTTGGGGGATAATTCAAAATAATTGAACATCTCAAGTGCCTCAAAAGGCAAGACACATCTAAAAGAACATTCAAGACCTAAACTTTCCTCTTTTTTATTCTGTCTTCTATTTCTTTTTCTTTTGCAAAAATCTCAATCCCAGTAGTATGTACAAACTACTCAATGAGCTATGCATACCACTAATTGATCTATATATACCAAAAATTTTATACCCCTATTTCTTCTTCATTTTTTATTGGTTTTAGGGTTTTTTTAGTGGTCCATTATGAGCTTTAGCATTAGAATATGGGTATTTCTACACCTATGACCCATGTTGTCTAAGAAATAGGGTAAGGATGAATAAAGGGAGGTTAGTTTACATATTTATAGTGCCTTTAAAGTTCTGTCTTTATGTTTTTTTCTCTTTCCCTTTCTCTTCCTTATGTGCTTATATATGTGATGATCAATATGTGATTAGGAGAGGGAATCTCATTGTCAAGGATCCTATGATTCTATTGAGTTAATGCGTGTTTGTGTTAATTTGTCATTTTTATGAGTTGTTGCCTTCACCACTATAAAGGGGGAACGACTAACTCATTAGCTTGTTCACTTTCTATTTCTCTATTGTGTGATGACTTTGAGTATGGTAGGGGAGCGGTTATTGCTTTATGATCCCCATTTTTGTTTGCTTTCATGTTCATAATTGCATATGTTCTTGGCATTATGTGATTTGTTTTTTTAATCACTATGATATCCTAGCTCTGTTAATAGCTAGGGGTATCTCAAAAATGTTAGTACTCTTTTGAAATGATTTTGGATCAGGATCCAATGATCTTATGAGTCAAAATTGATGGTTTGAACCTTGCCCAGTGCTTCCCTTTTTATCCACCACATGCATTTCCATGCCATTTTTCCATCATATATTCATGCTTCATCTATTATTTTTTAGTTATATGTGTTTTTGTTTAGTTTATCACATTGATTAGATGGTGTGGTATATGAACTTTGGAGATAGATGTATGTTCGTTCCCTTTACTTATAGTAAGGTGTGTTTGATTCTTAATGTGATGGAAGACTTGTTATGATGGATGCATCCTTATATTCTAAGGTAGTTTAATTCTTTAGTTTGATCATAATGTGATACTAACATCTTTATCACTTTTTTTATATATAGATTAAGGTGCATTTTATCCTTTCTTTGCTTATTTATTAATTTATTTATTAATGATTATGCATGCTTATCCATTTGAGATCATGTTTGTATCTCTTTTCCTATGGTGAATGATTATAACAATATGATGCTATGGTTCATTTAACGTGCAAGATGAATGCTTTAGGATCATTAAATAAACTAATTAATGATAAGGCTAAAATTATATATTATAAACCAAATACCTTAAATCTATGTAGTTTATGTGTACCTAACCTTTTTCCTACGTTATACCAAATTCCTGAACCTGATCTTTGTTGAGGTGAAGACAGTTGGGCCTTTCAATTCACTTAGGTAGGCTGAGAATTTATCCTTCCCGAAATTTTGTCTCAACCAAAATCAAATGGCAACTACATGTTAATCAAGAATGATACCAAAGTATTATCCCACCTTGGTCCCTTATTAACCACAAGGCATTGATAAGGGCTTTTAATCTTCAATAGTCCTTTCTAAATATCCTATATGATCCTAAACACATGCCACCACTTAGGGTTATACCAATATATGACCTCTATCATTTCAATTCCCCTTATCATTGATAAAAAGTAAAAGTCTTAAGCAAGATTCCATTCATTCGAGCACAACCCTAAAAATCAAGAGGTTCATAGTGCATCCACATCCAATAGAGGTAAAGGAATACCACCAAAGGCAAATAGAGGAAGAAGAAGGCCAAAGAAAGATTAGAGTTGAGTGTTTATGTTTTAAGGTTGGAATTATAATCCTTTAACTGTTGTTTTTAGGTCTTAGAAGTATGAACTTTCTTCACATTTTTGATGTTTTGTTCTAAATTGAAGTTTGATTATGTTTAATTTGAGTTTGGTGAAGTTTATTTTGAGTTTATTATTATTCGTTTAATGGTCGATGATGTAGAATTAATGTTTTACATTTAGTTTGAAATGGAAATTGCATATTGAAAGACCCAATTTAATCATTTTTGTCATTGCTCTTATGTTTAGAATGTGTTAAAGTTATTTTACAATGGGAGATCAAATTTTACTAAAATTTGAAAATAATTAGACGTAGGTGTTGTCATGCCTATGACTTGCCCCAGGGAACTGAGCCAAGCCAAGTCATAGCTGTGACTTACATTGGAGGCTAGGATATGACTCACTATGAAAACTATCATGGCTGCGATGACAACCACCGTATTAGTGCTAAAGAGAGGGAAAAATGAGGTGAAAGTGAGTCCAACTTGAAATTCAAACATACCCCATCCAAAAATAACCTTTCCCACTATATCAACACCATATTTTCCTCCGTATTTTTACTTATTTACTTAAAAAATCATTTAATGTTAGAGTTCACTTAGAAATCTGTTTTCATCATCATCTTTATCTCCATTCTTTAACTATTCATTAGAAATTTCTTAGCTTATTTGCTCTTCCAAAACCACTTCCTTCACCCTTACATAACTTTCATCATACCATCATGCCTTAAAGGGCTTCATTTTCAAAGTAAAAGGTGATGCAACACTAAAGGGATGTAAGATATTTTTCATCAAAATACAATGCTTCCTTTCCCATCTTAAATGATAAAAAAGGTGAGAAATTACTAAGTCTTTGACTCTTGGGTGCTTGTTATAGGTAGGTTTGTTAATGAACCAAGCCTTATGTAATCAAAGTTCAATGATAATATGAAAGACTATGGGATGGGTAAAGTTTGAATTCACCTTGTAAAAGGCTTAGTCTTGAGATCTTTGCTACACTAGACTTTGATGATGAGAATGAGTCAATTCTTGCTTTTAGACTCTTCGGTAAGGGCTACAAAATCAATCAAAAATCCATAAGAGATGTTTTTGCATTCATAGAAGAGACGTGTGTCACCAACTCAAAAACTTTAGTATAAGTGCCATTTGGTATAATACTTCAAGACTAAAAGGTTTGAACTGCCAACATGTTTGGCCTTTGCTATCTTTTGGAAGTAAGAGACGGTTAAAGTGTCTAAGCAAGATTTTTGCAACTAATGTCAATTTTTGTGTAAAATGGCAAACTAAAAACTTTAGTATGGAAAGTATTTCAAATGAAGTTGTATATTGAGTAACTAGGTGCATTCATTACTCATGTTTGTTTCTAACTTTCCATGAATGTGTGAGTTTCCTTTTCAAAGTAATAAGCTAACCTAAGTTCATTTATTTTGAGTAAGTTCTTGATTGGTATATTAATTATAGTACTTAAGTGATTGTCATTGCAAGCTTGATGAAGTTATATGTTTTGTAAACATTATGAAAGATTTTGGTATGACTTAGGGATAAGTAACAATTCAAATACGATGGAATTTGTTATGCTTAATTTATTCATAATATCTAAATGAGTTTTGAGCTTGACTTCATGTAATTTTATGATGAAATTAAGTTTTTTTTTAATGTGTTTACATTATTTCCAACATTTATAGGATTTGTAGGTATTTTAGTAAGTTTGGAGCAAAAGTAAGACAAAATAGACAACTTTAAGGACTAAGCTAGAAACTTAGCATGCAAAAAGTAATCATATTCTGTCACACCTACTATAAAACTTATAGCATGTGACTCCCTAAGAAAATGTTTGTTCTCACACTTATAATAAAAATCATAAGTTGTGACCTAGATGCTATAGATCTTACATTTTTAGCCTAAATGTTATTTCTTTTAAAGAATTATAAAAGGAAAACACTTATGGCTTTTTGAAAATAGTAAGAAAAGGGTGAAAAAAGATCTTTTGAACACTCAAAAGTGGTTTTTTAAAAGAGAAAACAAGGGTAACACAACTTCAATATAGGATTAAGTGCAAGAGTTCATGAAGTCACTTGATTAATGAAGAAAAAGAATAGGAGATTCATTAAACTAGTTTCAGGATTCAATCTTTCCTTATCTTTGTTCTTATTTCCTTTATGAAAGATGATGCTTTTACTATTGGATTTATCATCATTTATTAGTATGTTAGGCTAGATCTTTGATCTAGGACCTTAATGTAGCCATGGAAAATATTTATGATTTAATGACTATTTGGGATTTTGTTCTTTTGCAAGTGAATGATTTTTTAACCTAATCTTATAATTTCATGGCAACTAATTACATTATTTATGTTTTATTTATGGATCAAGAGATTGTAAACTAAAATAGACCTAAAATCTCTCCCTTTAGGTTAATTAATGAGTAGACATACCCACTTAACCTATTTTTATCATTTAAAGGATTGCTAGATCTAAATAACTGATTTGTTTCTAGTTCACATTGAGATATGGTTCTATGAAACCCAATTACAAAGTTGAGTGACTACTCGAAAGAGAGGACTTAATCATTATAGAGACAATTGTTATTTTTCATTGCATTAATTGTTTTAGATAGTACCTCAAATTATTATTTTTCAAACAAAAATAAAATAATCACATTTTAATAGTTATTGGCCTTATTTTTGAAGGATTATATTTGCACTCATTTATGCACTATATTACTTAAACAATCCATGCACTTGCAGCAATTGGAAAGTTAGACACTTGTTAAAATGATATTTTAAAAAAAGAATATTCAGAGAGCATAAGTTAACCCTTCGGGACATCAATAGTGTACACCTTAAATGATCCATTAACATATGAGAAAGAGACAAGAAATAGGATCGTAAGGTAGCAAGCCCTCCACTATTTGAACATGTGACCAACATAATAAAGTGGAGAAGAAGATGAGCAAATTAAGTAGCTAGTTAACCTCTCTACATGGTAGTGAAGACTAAGGAGCATAAACATCCATAACTAGCCTAAATGGCCATTAAAATGGAATGGATCAAAGAATCATAGGTTTTATCATACTCCTATGAATGCAGTCTAAAGCTTATAAGAAATGAGGTGAATAAAAAAAAAGTGATTTGACACATCCACACATATTTTGATTTAATCATTACCTCTAAGATGAAAAATGAAGGTCATAGGCATTATAACCTACCCTATTCTTACTATATAAGCTCAAAAGAAACCTTATGGAGCCAAATAAACTCAAAAGGAAAGAATATAATGAAAAAGGAAAAAAAGACTATTATGAGCAGTGAAAAAAGGTTGTATAGACTAACTGGTGGTCTTCATAACCTATTTTGTGGTTGTTACAAAAATAATACAAGTATGTATAGACCTTTAAGACTATAGCTTTTAAGAAAAGAAGAACAAAATAGGGAAGAATATAGGGGGAGTAGAGATTAATCCTTTGATGTCCTTTTTATAGTTTATTGCCTTTCAAGACACTGTAGTATTAGATGAACCCTCTAAATTCTTATGGAAACAGTAGAAAATATGGTGCACATGCTTGGTCTCTACCTTGAATCCTTTGTGTAGGTATTAAGGTTTGTGTTTTTTATGCAAATATGATATTTTAAGGCTTTATAAAATGACTTTACTAGAGTTTCTTTAAAGTTTCAAAGCCTCCTTTAATGGGAATGGCATTTATAGAGGTAAGAAAGGTCTAACTAAATTAAATGATAAATATTGCACTCAATTCCAAACCTCCCACACATAAGAATAAGGAATATTATAGAGAATAGGGTTTGCAAGTTGTTTGTACAACTATAGAGGGGGTTGTACATACTTGGGGTTGGCTATAGAACCCTTTAGGGGTTAAAGGTATAAAATTCTAGAATATTCTTTTTGTTAGGGTTTAGGATGTCTGTATAACCAATAGGATACAAAACCTTATAGTTAACTATATCGCCATCTATGTTGGTTGTGCAACTAATAGTTTATTTCTCCTAAAAGGTTATTAAAGGTTTGTCTTGATGGAAGGGAGGTTTGATTCAAAGCTTTCTTTTAATCTTTTGGTCCATTCTTATGTGATGTATCACTATTTTTAGGGTGTAATTCATTTAGTTTCTCATCATTAGGCTTGTTTTCCAAAGACTCAAAATCTAGTGCTCACAGTTTGGCCATTGCAATGTAGGGCTTAGAAAATGACATTGAAGAAATTACTATTAAACAAGACATAATAAAACATTACCTATAAATGTAAATACCAAATAAAGGATATGAAAGGATATAACTTCCTTAGTAGCTCCTCAAGTAGGTTATTGGAAGTGTTATAGCATGTACTAAGTTCCCTAACAACTCTCTAGTTTGTACTAATGTGAAATACCTCCTCTCAGTAACTTTTGAGTATAACCAGTAAACATCATCATCTTAGTAGCCTTCTAGAATATAGTAAGCTTCCGAGAACTACTCTGATAGGTACCAAGATTAATTATTAATTGAACAACCTTTTAACAAGTTCTAAAAGTGAAATAATTCATTAATAACATTTCTAGTAAGCATTAGAGATGAATATCGCTTCAGCAGGTGCTAAAAGTACAATAGTGAATTAATAACCTTTAAAGCAATTTTGGAGATGAATATCACTTTAATAGCCCTTTAGCAAGTGCTAAAAGTGAAACAATGTTTTGACAACCTTTCCAGCTATATCAAAAATAAATATCACTTTAGTAGCCCTATGGCAACTGTTGAAAGTGAAATAGTGCATTCACAATCTTTCTTGTAAGCATTAGAGATGAATATTGCTTCAGCAACCCTCGAATAAGTGTTGAAAGTGAAATAGTGCATTGATAGCTCTTCTACAAAATATAAGAAATGGATGTTGCTTTTTGATATTCATTTGTGTTTTAATGGTTTATAGATAGGTATTTTTGGATAGTTTATGCATAGTTTGTTCTTTGAAGGGGCTTCTTAATATTTCAATAGCATTTGTTTAGTTTTCCCTTCTCTTATTTTAGTTCCCAGGTAAGAGAGTATTTTTATCACTTTACTAGGTTTTGTTTTGAGACGAATGTGTTTACCTTTTCTTTCCCTATTTTCTCTTCATTTTTCTTTTCTGTTTTGTTTCCCTTTCTTTTTCTATTTTATTCTCTTCGTTTCTCTTTCCTTTTATTTTTTGTTTTTCATTTTTCTTCTCTTTTTTCTATTTTTTTTTTTTTTAGTTTATTTGATATTCTACAGACAAGCCTTGGTTGTGTAAATAACTTATTGAAAATGCAGAGGGGTACACAAACAATCTTGGGGTATATATGCCCCCAATTGGCCTAGCTTGTCATTTTCACATCCTATTTTTTCTTTCTTCACTTTCTCTATCTCAAAAGCTTTAAAGACTTAGCTTTTTTAGGTCCATTTGTTATTGGGGACAATGGCTCATTATGACACCCATATGGAGAATTTCCACAAAACCACCACTGATTTCTAAGAGAATGACTATTTTCCCATATGATGAGCTAGCATCCCTCATACTTCACTATGGATTTGCATTTATCTTGCTGCTCATGCATGTGCACTTGAAGACCCGCCCAAAGGGTTTAAAGCTTGGCTAGTTTCATATTTGATCGATGATCCCTACTTCTGCCCTTTTGATGTTGCATCTAATATGTTAAGTCATTTATCCCTTTTTTTTAAAAAAAAAATTTATGACTTATTATTTTTTTTTCTCAATTTTTGCCACCTTTTTGAATTTTCTACACTATCACCACCTTGACTTGCGTGTAAACACTTAGGTGGTCTTGAAAATTGAATTAGCTTGAAGGACACATCCATATAAAATTTAAGATTAATTTATAATTATTTGTCTAATTTATGCATCACTTTATGTGTTTGGGCTATCCTTTTATATTGATGCTTTGTATCTTCAATTTTTATCCCTATAGACCAAATCACCAATATTAATCATGAAATAATCTAGGTTAACAAAATATATACCTATAGGCTCTCACAAATTTTATTACTATTAATGTTTTCAATTTTGCCAATTTTATATGATTGTTTTGTTTGTCTATGAATTTATTCCTACTAATTTATGGAACTTTTCAATGCTTTACGAAACATCTTATTTCTGCAAGTTTTCCTTGATTTTTTGATTGATGGATATCGGTGGCATTTATGAATTTGGACTCTTGTAATGCTTGTTTGATGTTTTTTTATTCCTTATGCATTATTTTGTTGTAGGCTTACACAAAATTCAAAATTAGTCTAAAAAATTGATTTTATCTTGTTGAATGAATACCTCAATATTTTTACTAAGATGATTTCTTTAATAATTTATTGGATTGTTGTAATATTTCATATTTTCAAAGCTTGACTTATTTTTTGAACATTTTTGCACATAAAAATTAGTTTATTGTGATTTCATTAAATTTTTTATTTTAATTTTTATATGTACTATCATATCCCTTTATTGCTCCATTTTTCTAGTGTTTTATTTTGCCTTTCAAATTAGAAGTTATAATTGCTTCCTATTTTGTTTGTGTTGTATTTTTCTTTATCTTCTTTTTTTCTTTTAAGGGAGATATCACTTTCAATAAGGGTGGTAGAATAACCATATTTGTAGGTATTTGGTTTTGGTGCCTTCCACCATAAGCACACATAAGGATTAAGTAGATTAGGTTCCTTCCATTTCTAAGAGACTTTGCCTGACTAGCCTCCCAAAAGTGATGGCATGGCATTACAAGCATTGGCCTAGCACTGGATGAATATAACACACACGTTCCATCTACCCCATATCAGTGAGATCACTTCCATACTCGTTAACTTCACATGCTTGATAGGGATAAGGTGATCAGGTATCCCTTTTCTTATCGATGCTAGTATGTTCCACCTAGTGATATAAAACAACTACATTGGGATGCTACTAGGGTTTGTTCCTTGCCTTAAAAGGAAGAACACATTTAATTGCTTGAACATCATACAAGATGCTTGTGAAGTCATTGATTATAGCTCACTTGAGTTGATTGACTAGGCTGTGATGGCGCTTCCTCTTATACAACTAGATTGGGATGGTCTTCTTCAGCACGGGGGATAAACAAGAAATTTGCCTATTATCAATGCTCGAGGGCTTCTAGTTAGCATGATACTTTAATTGAGGCTCGACTATGGTGGCGTATCTTTATAAGTTTCTAGATAGGTGTTGTTAGGGATTACTATACCTTAATAGTTGTTGGTAAGTATTCAATGTACGTGCCATATCAGTTTTCCTTCCTTTTTCTTTTTTCTTACTTCTTCTTTTTGTACTACTTAACAATTTGTGCTGGCAGGCTTTGGCAATTGAGGGTGGCAGCCCTCTGCTCGTTATGGACCTTTGTTATCTATGGTTCTAATGTTAGAGTAGCACTAAACACTCTAAGATGTCCCTCGAGGTTAAGCACGCTTACTTGAATGAGCTTTATGAATGATTAGGTACATTCTCCTACAAACAAATTAAATTGTTAGTTTGTTATAACATATGCATATATTAGGATAGTTATAGTGATTATTTTTCTCTTGTAGCTTCGACTTGGCTAGAGGGGGCTCAAGGATACATGGATCCTTGAGCTAGCAAATGTTGAGAGGCACTATTATGAGCTCTAATTGCTAGTGAAACCTTCACCCAAGAGTGGTATTTACCGGAGTGGGTACTATTATAGAGTGAGGGTCCTAATGAATATCCTATGCTTAAGAATCCTCCTAAATATACATTTTGAGGCATTGAAGTCAAGGATGAGGAACTGGATTGAGGCTTATATGGGTAGCCTAAAAAGGAGCTAATGGCTACTGCTAAGGGGTGTCATGCTTAGATAAAGACATCCTTACTTTGAGAGACCCCTATTCCTTTTGCACATTTTATCATTCTTGTTATTTGAGGCTTATATAGGGATAGTGCTAAAGAGAAGGGCTTGTGGGACAAGAATGTGATCAGAAAGGGTGTCATGTGAACTGACACTGATACAGGGGAGCTACAAGTGGGCTTGGATGGTTAACATATCAAGCTTGGAGTCTATGGTGGTGGGTGAGCTAGATCTACTCATAAACAACATTGGAGAGACTTGCCACTCCTCTCTCATAGGTTCAGTAATGGTGTTAGAGCTAACCCAATATTCTTATTCCTTTAAGCTTACCACTACTGACAATGTAGATTTGTTTACATTGTACTACTTTATGTTGTTATTTTTAACAACTTTTATTATTCTAATATTGTATTCATGAAAGTCCTCGTGTCCAAGTTGAGCACATGATTGATTTGATTGTTGCACTCACTAGATTTTTGGTCTTTAGGATTCAACTTGATGATGAGAAGCTACTTGAATTCTTTCATATAGAATAAAGGAAATAGTGCGTAAGAAAGTGACACAAGCATGGATAAACCTTAACCCAAATCCACCTCATAAAAGCCCAAACTTAGAAGGCCAATTTTAGAATTTCGATATAGGTTTGTACAACAAACATAGATGGTTGTACAACCAATTTAAATGGTTGTATAGATAACTAAAAGCCAAAAAGGATGAAGCTTTTATAATAGTGACACATATAGCCTAATTGGTTGTATAACCAACCAAAGGTCTATACAGGCAACCTTTTGGTTGTATAAACTAATTCTAAATCCTAAACTCTAGAATATTCATTAATCTTATCATTAGAGAGCATGGGAAATGAATATATTAGGTGCAACTTGGTGCATATAAAGCCATTAGGCTCAGTTGCACCATTTTCCATTTATAACACCCCTTCCATTAGAGGGAGAGAGGAAAGGCTTTGGGCCATAACCAAACTCTACCAAAATTATCTTTCAGCCCTTAAAAATACCTCAGCCAAATAGAAAACACAAATGCCTAACATACACCCAAAAGATTCAATGTAAAACCAAGTTTTGCTCTTTCCTTTAACATTCTTTTCCTTTTCATTTGTAGAAAATTCTAGAACTAAAGTGCCTTTGAGGCCAAAAGATAATATTTAAGGCATTAAGGGACTTTTTCCCCCACCCCACTTCTTCTCCTTCCCTTTGTTCTTTTTGTTTTTTTATTTCTAGCTTCAGTAAACCCAATGGATTATGTAGACAAATAGTGGTATGTATAACCCTCTATTACTACTCATAACACTATTCACATAGCTTTGTTCCATATGTGTTTATATATTTTTCTTATTCTTTTATGATATTGTGAGTCTTTTATGGTAGGAATTAGGTAGGATACAAAGACCTATGGCCCTTATTCCATATTCTTTGAAGCTATGATCATAAAAATACATATTTTGGTTCATATATGTTTTCTTCCTTATGCTTTGTTTTCTTTATGTGCTTAATCATGAGAATATGATAGGGAGAGGTTCAATAGAACTAAAGACCCTTTGATTTATCATTTTTTCATTGGATTTATGTTATTTATTTTTTGAGATTTATCATTCTTCTCATCGCTATCATGGTGGAAGACAGTTAGCCTCATTCCATGGCTACCTCCTTTTTTCTTATTCTCCTTATTGCATCACTAGCCATATATGCATTTGGGAGCAAATTTATTGTCTGATGACCCTAATTTAAGTGTTTATTATTTTGTTCTAAAGAGTTTTGTTAACATCTTTTAGGTATTTTGGTCATTCTCTCATCCTAGTTGCATACTAGCCTTTCCATGACTATAAGTGTAACCTCTATTGTTCTTGGCAGCATGCAAATATTATTAGGGCATGTTGGGAGAGGATTTTATCATCTTATGATCACTTATTTTGGTACTTATATCTTGCCTTAAGTCTTGGTTACTCCTTATTTGCATGTTTATTACGTTATGCCCTATTCATTGAAGCCATTGCATGCCATTATCATGTTTCATGTTCCTTATTATGCTTAATATGATCAATGATGAATATGGATACTTGATTAGGCTATTTAATTGATCCCCAAAATGGCTAATGACATTGAACGTTATAGACTTATATGTTAGGACCCTAAGCTACATGTATAAGGTGGTATACTTCTACTTTGATTATCCACTTATAGTAGATCTTAGAGCCTATTTTATTCTTATTTACTCCTGTTTTTAAGATTAAGTTGTGCTTATTTTTTAAGGTAAGGAAAGCTAATTAATGTATGATTTTTATCTATTTAAGATCACCATTTAGATATGTACCTCTATCCCCGCATTATATGTATTATTTACTACTTTCTTGCATATTGTTCATGCATTGCATACATAATCATTATGGTTGATGGCTTGCTTGGATGGATGTGCTTAGGTTAATAAATGAGAAACTGACTAATAAAGGCAAGATATAAAAATGAACCATTGATTGCCCGAAGGCAAAATCCTTATATTTAGGTGGTTTGGGGGTGCCTACTCTATTTCATAAGCTATACCTAATTCCTAAACCCAATATTTAATCGAGGTTAAGATGGATTAGACCTTTGAATTTAGTTAGATAGGCTTATAATTTATCCTTACCTAGATTCTTGTCCTGACCAAAATTGAGTGTTGACTCCACATTTCATTTAAGGATGATACCAATGTATTATCCTGCTTTGGTCCCTTGTTGACCACAACTTTATAAAAGGGGCTTCTATCTTATGTGAGGCCTCAAGGATCCCTTATTGATCCAAATTTCATGCCATGATTAGGGGTTATTATCAATGTATAAACCCTTTCCTTTTAATCCCTTAATGATCAATAAAAAGTAGAGGTTACAAGTAAGATTCCACTCGTTCGAGCACAACAACAAAATCAAGGCACACACACTTACCCAACATATAAATACACTATGTATTTCTGCATGCATAAGTATATGTGTTAGTGTGTGCATATCCTAACCATGAGATATAGGTAAATACAATGTGTATTTTTGTATGCATGGTTCTGCCTGTTAGTGTGTGCATATCCTAATCACCCTAATCGTGTGTTTATTGCAAGAGGATATCTAATGAAAATATAAGGTATTGCAAGAGGTGCACATTAAGTAGTAGAGCTTCAGGGTAGTCTAGAGTCGTCTAAAGCAGAGTTAAGGAGAAGGAAGAGTCTTTCATGGATGAAAAGGACCATGCCTATTGCATATGTCCCCTAAATGCCTATTTTTTCCTTTTTTTTTTCTGTAGTGGTTTATAAGAACTTTCAATATGTTTATTGAGTTGTAGTATGATATTTATGCATGTTTTGACCCTTTTTACTTTTGATATTTAAGATACTTGGGGAATTTTGGGCCTAAGCACCCTAAATTTATTAAACTAATAATTTTATTCGTAATAGATACCATTACTGTCTTATGACAATTTATGTAGATGATATGTTAGATTTCTTCATCTTTCATATGCGCATGCCCCTTAAGTACATTTAAGTCAAGCTTGGCATACAAATAAGACAAAGACTCTTTTATTGCTATTTTAGTCTAAAATGGTCTGTATAGACTAAAAAGTCATCAACATAGACTATAAGTTGTTTGTATAGATGACTAGATAGGTATGTACAACAACTTTACTTTTCATAACTGTCAAAGACTATTCAAATTTTCCCTCCTTTAAACTACTTTATCTAAATTTTTGCACCCTCATATAATATTTTCCAATTTTCCACCATATGGACTTTGTTTAGTATTCCTTAGGCAAGTTTGAAAGCCATTTGTTATTTTTCATCCATCAAACTTGACACCAAATTTCTACAGGTGGGTTGTGATTATTAGGATCCATCTTCCCATCCATTTCATTTTGGGGATATTTAGATCAATCCCTTGTTAGAGGAATTTGGCATCATTGTTGACTACCATTTCACTAACACTAACTTAATTGCATTGCTATGTTTGAATCACCCACATGTATGAATGATGGAACTGTTCAACTTGCATTATAATTAGGTTCCCTATAGACATTGTGGGAGGATAAAATATTATAATCTCTTTTGCTGGCCTTGCACGAATTAAGGGACAAAGCTACCTAAGCCCATATTTTAATAGTTGTCTTAATAGGGGAGCATATTCTTTGTATAAATGATAGTAAGATAGACCTACAAGTTTTGCCACTCAATAAAGCATTTGAGCTTAGCAAGACTTTGTTTCTTATGATCCTTGGTAAGACTATTGTGGGCTTGGATAGGGTGGCCCTATGTATCAATGAGTTTTTCTCGAGGAGTTCATTGCTACTTTATATGTGTATGCCCTATATCTTTTTATTATTATTTTTCCCTTTTCTATATTCTTATTTTTTTATTTTTTTTTTTGCTCTAATTTTTACCTAAACCCCACAGTTTTTGGGTTTTCAATCTAGTAGACCACTCAATTTTGCTTAGGTCGCCTAATGAGTCTCTTTTCTTTTTTTTTTTTTATTTTTTCTTCTTTCGCTTTTTTTTTTTTAAGATTTGGTAGTAGGGAAGGCTAGGCTTCCTATATAAGGTAGTATTTCCCATAATATCACTCAAATTGTCGCTTATTGAGACCTACTTCTACTATAGCCAAATGGAATAAGAGGTTATACCACATATTTGATTATAGTGTCTATTAGACTTATTTATGGTGAAGGTTAACTAAAGTCATGTTGAAGACTTATGATGTGTGTGTGATCATCCCTTCCTTGACACCTAGCACTTTGTACAACCCAACCAAAGTCTATCAATAGTTTGGGGTTACACAGGACACTATAATTTTCTTGCCCTCCTCTGCTAATGCCATATAGTTTTATCCTTATATCTATCATATTTTCCCTATTAAGACATCTATTTTGAATGACATTGACTTCAAGGCTTGATTATGGGATAACTAGAGAAATAGGAATATGTAATTCATAGTTACATTTACAATAATAATGTGCATGTAGAAAAAAAAAAAAAAAACCATGAGATCTTCATTTAGCTTAAAAAAATGTTTAACAAATATTACTTTTATTAAGCAAATATATTTCTTTTTAGTACTATGCCTGCCACAAATCATCATATTTTACATATTCCATATTAATTTTATAATGTTTACTACTTTTAATAATCACACACTACAACATCCCTTTGTCTTGGCTAATGTCTCTAGTGTATAGGCTACTTGCTATTTATCCTTTATCCCTGATGATCACCTTATCATTACTATTCTTCAATATTAGAATTTCTTTTTCATTTGCCACTACATTTCTCTAACGACCATTTGTAACCGCTTGCTTTTATTTTCCTATCATTATGTTATTTTGTTTTTTATATCTTAACATTTTCCTATGTCGCCCTTTCAAGCTTTTGACCTAGTGGACTCATTCATTTTTCACCCTTTTTTTGTGCCCTAACTTTTGCCTAAACTACTCTTTCATGTTTCCAATTGATGTGTGCTCATGTAAGTGCATAAGTAAATTACAGTAGAAAGAAGGGTTGTCGAATCCATAAGGACTAGGTTATTATGTACTATTAGTCTTACTACTATGATTATCTAGTGTTCATTATGATGTTGGTGGAAACCTAATCTGAAAAGTTAAAAAGTTAAAATAGTAAATATATCGTTATAACTATTGTTCCTTGGTGCCCTATAAGGAAGGCTTGAATAAGGAAATGGCAAGTCAAAAGAAATCAAAGTTGTGTGCAAAATAATGAGAAATTGGCACAATCAATTTATAGAGGTTGGACACAATCTTGCCTACGTCCACTCCTTTCGTTTTCCACTAGAGCCTTTTGTTATTTATATAGCTGATAGGTGCTATCAATCACCTTTACAATAGTAGTTTCTAGGTACTACTAAGCTATTACAAGTAGAGTTTCGGGTGTTACTAAACAAATTTTTGAAAGTAGTTTATAGGTACTACCTTAAACCTTTCATAATAATGGTTTTAAATCTACTAAGATCTCCTAAACCAAAAAAAAAAAAAACTTTCTCTAAAGGATTTACAATTTAAAGATGAGAAAGAATACTCTACTTAAGCAATAAACAATGATGAACACACTCATAAAATATGCTTAAATTGCTTGAGAGTTTTAAGATATGTTTTAAGCTTGTTCTTCAACTCTATTTTGAAGATGGCTTCTGCAAGCTTTTGGCAATGATCTTCCCTTAAAGGTAGATTGCTCTTTATTTTCACTGTTTTATTAAACAATGCTTACACAACAAAATATACTCATTTATGAACATTTTTCTCTTGTTTTCTTTTTTTCTTATCTAAAATATATTATGGGAGAGTCTTTTTATAGGTAGAGACACAAAACTGGCCATTAAAAAGGAGGCTATCGCTCCACTTTCAATTTTACTCCCCCTTACTCTCATACTTAGTTATTTCTCCCCCTTTGTCATTGTAAAAAAGTAATTCACAAGTAAATAGATAACAAATATAACTTTAGTTAGAATAAATGATGTGAGAAAATAGTTATATTCATTAAAGAAATGTTGTCCCTCACATCAATTTTTTTTTAAATAAAGATAAAAGAAATAAAATAAGAAAAAATATGTACATGAAGATGAGTATAGTTAAGGGTCCCAGAGATGGTTTTAAGGCTTGTCCTTAGGTTCGATTGTTGCCTTTAACTTTATTGCAATAGTTGGACTTCTAGGTTGTAGGTTTAGTCCTTCAACTATCCAATATAGGGTTTGGTTGATATCCTTCATACCTCTTTTTATTTTTTGTACCTTTAGCGAAAAGAGATGGTAGAGGATTCAATCATTTGAATAGCACTAGAGATAGTTACTAGTTGATAAAGGACCTTTTGCTCAAAGTCTGAGAGAGAAGTAGCAGTAGTAGGAGTAGGAGTAGGAGCACTAGTGCCTGTCTCTTCCACAAGCTTCCTCAACATCTTCATCATCCTGTTATGGTTTAAGTACTTTATTTCTTTTGGAATTCTCTTTATTAGCCCTGAGTTTAGCCTTTGAAGGATCTGCATGCTCAATAACCTTTTCTACAAATGAATTCATTGTGTGGTAGTTTTTCCAACATAATGTTTCTTGCTTCAAGTTCCTCTTCTATTAAGGGAATGGCCTTTATATACTTTGCAATCCTAGTGATATAATGCTCCACTATGAACTCATTTCCCTTGTTCGCTTGACCATCTATCCATTGTATCAGTAATAAGGGAGTTTTTATTCGTTATTCTTCACGCATTATAGATAGAAAAGGTATGTGATGATGTAAATACCATTGGATTATACTCTGCCATTGATGTTCTAAGTTATAAATTGGTGAGCAATCCTTAAAGCTTGGCTTTTTATCTTTGATGCCTTGCTGTTATTACTGATATAATTGCTCTTTCAGTATGTGATTGACTTCTAGCATTGGTTTACATCTACTTCGAAAATAGGGGGATGCTTTGTTGTTCCAGTAGTGATGACATCGAAACAGTTAACTAATTCATTGGTGTATTTCTTATTGAAGAGTCTAAAGTTAATGGTCCCTTCTTATGCATATACGTGACAATCACCTCCCAGCACTTCTAGAGTAATGAGAAACTAAATTATAAGCTCCATATATGAGGGCTCTTTTATGTGAGAAAAGAGTCCCATAAAAGAGCCCCGCCCTATCTCTGTCATTAATTCTTCTACCTGATTTGCCAGTCGTTCCTTTGTAGATCAGTCCATTCAAAAAACTTGTCACCTCTAAGATGTCTTTTCAAGAGTTTGAAAGCTAATTCTTTCTCTTTATCCATCTTGGGGTGAAATTTCTAAACAATGAAGGGAGTTTGCTCCATTTCTTTCTCATTCCCTTTTCCTTTTAGTTCTTGAACTAATTTTATTTTCTTTAAGGATTGAGGTGCTGATGATGGTTCAAATGATCTTTTCTTTTACTATGTAAGCATTGAGGCTATATTTTCCTCAGTTTCTAAGGTTGAGTAGGAGGGATATGGGCTTTTCCTAATTATTTTCTTGTATCTCTTGGTTCATTAAGCCCTTAGGTGCCATTTGGTTTGGTGTTTGATAAATGATACAAGTGAGAAATAAAGCAAATGATAATAAATGTTGAAAGAGATGGAGAGAGAAAAAGAGAGAGAGAGAGAGAGAGAGAGAGAGAGAGAGAGAAAGAGAGAGAGAGAGAGCTAAAGCACAATAAAAGCAAAAATAAAACAACTTTAGGATTTAGGGGTTTATATTAAAATTTGAATAGTTCTCTATTTTTTTAAAAAATATGACCATTGGGAGTGTTTAACGGCTATTGTGATTAAAACAATGGCAGTTGGACACAACCGTTAACTTGATCAAATAGGTGTTCTTCATTCAATAATGGTTGTTGCTTTTAACGCCTATTCGGTGAAGAACAACAATTTTTGGAGATTCACAATGATCATGGGGACATACAAAAGCTAAAATGTAAAACTCACCAATAACATAATTGTCATTGACAAACTCATAACAATCATTGGCAATATTTTCCAAAGCAAGGCTAAGTTTAAAAATGAATTTTCCAAATAAGCAAACATTTGAAAACTTTGTTGACATAAGTTATTAATCAAACTTAATGTCATAATCATGAATTCAATTAATATGGGGACATTTGATTAGGATAATACATAATTAAAATCTTTAGATTATAGAGTCTAAAGACCTTAATGGTAATCATTTAAAGCACAAGTCAAGCAATATATTAATCATCAATTAATCAATAATTAAACATGAATCATTAAGGGTGAAAGAGAAGAACCTTTCGATGTTAACTTAATATACTTCCATCAATCATTCTAAATTCTCTTTTGATGAACTGTATCCTTTCATCACAAAGAGGTTTAGTAAAAATAAAAGCCAATGAATGGTTAGTATCAACAAAATCCAATACAATATCACCACAATTAACATGATCCCTAATAAAGTAATGCCTTATGTATATATGCTTACTCCTAGAATGATGAATGGGATTCCCATATTAGTTGATGTCACTAGTTTTATCGCATTTTATGGCCACTTGATTTACAATAGCCATGTAATTAAAAAGTTATTATTTCATCTATAGGATTTAAGCATGATAAAGACCTGCTACTGTATACTTAGCTTTAGTAGTAGATAAAGTAATTGAATTTTGTTTTTTGCTACTCTAAGACACTAAACGTTTACTAATTAATTGATAAGTGCCTGAAGTGCTTTTCATTTATAAGGCAAAACCACTAAAATCAGCATATGAAAATACTTTTAACTCAAAGGAAAAGCTCTTAGGATACAAAAGTCCTATGTTTGAAGTACCAATAAGGTATTTGAGTATGTGTTTTATAACATACATATGAGACTCCTTTGGATTAGACTAATATCTAACATATAAACACATATTGAACATAATGTCTGGCCTATATGCTATTAGATAGAGAAGACTACCAATCATACCTCTATACAACTTTTGATCTATAACCTTAGCATGTTCATCTGTGTTTAGCTTGATGTTGGTGCTCATTGGAGCTTTACATTATTTATTGTTCTCCATGCCAAATCTTTTGATTAGCTCCTTTATGTATTTAACTTTGTTAATGAAGAGTCATTGTTTCCCTTATTTGATTTGTGATATAAAAAAGAACTTGAGTTTTGCCATCATACTCATCTTAAATTCAATTTTCATTACCTTGGAAAAATCTTCACACGAGCAAACATTATTGGAAAAAAAAAAAGGATATCATATACATATATTTGTACAAGTAATAAGTCTTTATTCTTCCCTTTAGAGAAGAGTGTTATGTCTACCAACCTTTTGAAAAGCCCTTTCCTTATATGAAAGTTGCTTGACCTTTCATACCAAGCTCTTGGAGCTTGCTTCAAGCCATATAAGGCTTTGGTGGGCTTGCACACATGGTGGAAAGTAATGGTTTTCAAATCCAAAGGGTTATTAAACATATACTTCTTCATCAATAAAGCTATTTAGTAAGACATTATTGACATCCAATTGATATAATATAACATTCATATGAGATGCAAATGCAAGTAAAATCCTAATGGCTTCCAACCTTGCTACTATAGCAAATGTTTCATAAAAGTCAATTCCCACTTATTGGTTACAACATTTGGCTATTAACTGAGCCTTATTCCTAACTATGGTTCCATACTCATCAATCTTATTTCTAAAGTCCCAATTGGTTCAATAATGGAATGTTTTTTAGGTCTAAAAACTAAGGTACATACTTTATTCCTTTAAAACTGATTAAGTTCATCTTGCAAAACAAGTACCTAATGTTCATCTTTTATCGCCTCATATATGGTCCTAACCTCAAAAAGGGAAACAAAAGCAAGATTGGTACATGTATTTCTAAATGATGATGTAGTAGTTACCCCACATGAAGGATCACCAATGATGAGATATCTTAGATGATCTTTCTTAAAGATCTAGCCCTTTCCCAGTTGAGCTTGCTTTTCATTTAGAGTTGGAAGTGGTTGATTTGAATTCTCTCTAGTTCTCATCTCTTGTGGCTAGTCCACATTCTTCTCTTCTTTTCCAATATTCAGCTCAGTCATGGGACTTGCAACATCATCAACATCTTCTTCTATTCTTGAAGAAGTGGGGTTAGATTCATTAAAAATAACATAAATGAACTCCTTAACAACAAGTGTTCTCTTGTTGAAGACTCTATACCCTTAACTAGTAGTGGAGTATATAAGGTAAATTCCTTCATTATATTTGAAGTCAAATATACTAAGTTTGTCTTTAGTGTTTAGAATAAAACACTTACAACCAACGACTATAAAATATACAATATTGGGCTTCCAATATTTCCACAACTCATTGGGAGTTTTCTTCAACAAGGGCCTAATTAATACTCTATTTAAGACATAATAGAAAGTGCTTACAACTTCAGTTCATAAGTATTTGGGAAGATCATACTCATTCAACATGGTCTTAGCCATCTATTGAATAGTTCTATTCGTCCTTTCTACTACACAATTCTATTATGGTGCTCTAGGAGTTGAAACGCTACGTAAGATACAATACTTAACACAAACACTATGGAATTTAGCATTCTCAAACTCTACTCCATGGTCACTTCTAATTGAATAGATTTTCAAATCCTTTTGATTTTAAATTCTCTTGGCAAATGTCGTAAATGCATCAAAATAAGAGTCCTTGTATGGGAAGAACAATACCCAAGTGAACCTAAAGTAGTCATTTACTATGACAATTGCATAATGCATGCCTCCCAAGCTAGACACTCTAGAAGGTCCAAACAAATCCATATGAATCATTTATAAGGGTCAAGTTGAACTTACATTGTTATTGGCTTTGAATGAAGATTTTACCTATTTTCTTTTTCGACATGCTTCATAAACTCCTTTCTTTGTAAACTTGATTTCAGGCAGACCTTCAACCAAGTTTCTCTTTTTCAACTTATTGAGGAGTTTCATACTTGCATGTTTTAACCTTTTATGCTAGGTTTTACCTTCATTCACTAAAGATACTAGACACTGTGTATTATGGTTAATGAGAGAATTTAAATCAATGACATAAATGTTGTGAATTCTTCTACCAATGAATAAAATTTTGTTGTCAAGCTCATCCTTGACACATAGCAAGCTTATGGTTCAAACATAACTCTGAGGCTTTTGTCATAAAGTTGACTTACATATAGTAGATTATGTTTGAGTCAATCAATAGGCAAAACTTTATTAAGAATAGTTATATCAACATCCTTACCAACTTTACCTATGCTAAGGATTTTGGCTTTCCCAATGTCCCTAAGGGATACATTCCCGAGTCCTTTAATTTTCTCTAATTGAGTGAAGAACTCATTTTCTCCTGTTTTGTGCTTTGAATATCCACTATCTATATACCACTCTTACTTTCCAACTTGGGATTTGAAGTACATTTGTAAAAATAAATAGCATCAAGTCTTTGGTATCCAAATCTTATTAGGTCATAGAGGGTTAGTTCTAGTCATATGCTTTTCATGCCTTCTAGCAAGGCAATATGGCCACAAATACCATAATAAAAACATCATTTACCATTGAAGTGCATAAGTGTACTATTCCTAAGTAGAGCATGCACATGGTGTTTATGAGATTTGTAACTCCTTTGAACTAATTATCTATGAGTGTTTCTCATATGGGTTGTTCTCTTATAAGGTGTATACCTATATTCATGATTATGCCAATTTTTATGCCTTTGAAGAGTTTGCCTCTTATGCTTGTAAGAATAATACATGGCATAGTTGGCTCTAGAAGGAGGATGTCTCATTGATGGGTGAATATGCTGAGACTTAGCCTTTGTGCTATTGGTTTTGACATTTCCCATTTTGGGAACTTTTGGCATTTTCATTGGTTTAGGCATGCTAACATCCCTAGCCTTGACAAAGATTGTCTTGAAAGTGAAAGGTGTAATAGAGGTAGAAGCATTATATCATAATCCATGTTTAATGGATAGGCTACTTTGAACATTAAGGATGGAGTTTAGTTTCTCATTTCCTTTGGTAAATTTGTTGAGATTATCCTTGAGCTTATAGTTCTCAGTAATTAGAGACAGAACCTCCTTAGCCAAAGTCTATTGACTATTGGCATAATCCTTTAAGGATGTATTCTCTTTCTTAAGAATGGAGGTGCTAGACTTGAGAGTCTCCACTTTCATGGTTAGCTTAGTGATAATAGAATATAGCTTATCTTTAGAATAAGAATCAAGATAATTTACCACATTCTCACCATCACTGTTAGTATCATTGTTGTAGGAATGCTCACTTAAGGACTCATTTGATCTCTTCTTAATTGCCATAAGACATAGATTCTCTATCTTTTCTTTTTTTTTTGGTGTCTTCCTCATCAGGTTCGAAGTCACTTGTGCCATCCCAAGTTACTTTATACACTTCCTTATCTTTCTTAGAGGTGTATTTTTTAGTAGGAGCTTTGTTTTTCTATACCTTGGGATAATATACTTATTATACCCTTTTTTATTGCATCCATAGTAAATGAGTTGACTCTTACTACTTTTCTTCATTTATCTTATTGCCCTTTTATTCTTTAAGAGAAATATTTTTATGCTTTGTTAGTTATGAGGGTAAGTTGCTCATCTTCACTATTGTTCTCATCATTACTAGAAGAAGATGTTAGCAAACAAAGAAGAGAAGGGGATTCAGAGCGTACCTCTTTGTCTTTTCGAGCCACATCTTTTTTTCTCACTCTAGAGCTTTCAGATGTCTTCTTAAGAGTAATTTCATAAGCCAAAAGCTTTCCCATGACTTCATCCAGAGATAGGACATCTAGCTTATTTGCCTGCTCCATGGTTGTCTTATTAGCTTCCTATTTGTCATTGGAAATAATTCTTAGGATCTTCACAACCATCGCTTCATTGGAGTAATACTTCACAAGAGTTTTGAGAGTGCCAACAATGTCAATGAACTTGTTGTATGTCTCAGTTATGGTATCATCAGGCTAGTATTCAAATGTTTCATACATATAAGTACACATTTGTATCTTCTTCTTTTCTAACTTCATTGGTGCCTTCATATTGAGCCTGTAAAATGTCCTAGATTTCTTTAGCCAATGTGTACATTTGTTGCTTTGCATACTAAAATTTGTGGATAACACAAAAGTGAACATACACGGCTCGTATATTTTTCATATTTGCCTTATTTTCTTATATTGTCCATTCACTTTTGGGATTGTGAACAAGAACATCTCCAACCAATTTAGTTAGGACTTCTCTTCCTTCCTCAATAATGCCCCATAGATCTATGGTTTCACTACCTATAATGATTTCCATATGGTTTTTCCAATACTTGTAGTCGTCTCATTTGAAGAATGGTGGCTTGTGGATTGATCGTGATTCCTCATGACTTAACATGATCTTAACGATGAGCACGTAAAACTTGATAGAGAGATAGGTTCTGAAACCAATTGTTGTCCCTTAGTGGGTTGAGTAGCGCAATGGCAAGTAAAAACCAATGAATGTTGTGTTTGAAAATAATGAGAAATCAACACAATCAATTTATAGAGGCTTGCCACAATCTTACCTATGTCATCTCCTCTAGTCTTCCACTATAGACTTTCACTATAGGTGCTACCAATCACCTTTACAATAGTAGTTTCTAGGCACTACCAAATTGTTATAAGTAGACTTATGGGTGCTACTAGAGCTATTTCCCAAAGTAGTTTATAACTGCTACCTTAATCCTTTCATAAGAATGGTTTTAGATATACTAAGATCTCCTAAAGCCAAAAAAAAAAAAAAAAAACTTTCTCTAAAGGATTTACAACTTAAAAATGAGAAAGAACATCCTCACTCAAGTAATAAACAATAATGAACACACTCATAATATATGCTAGAAAGATTTGGAAAATGACTTAACCTTGTTTTTCAACTCTATTTTGAAGATTACTTTTGCAAGCTTTTGATAATGATCTTCCCTTGAAGCTAGATAACTCTTTGTTTTCACCCCTTTATTAAAGAATGCTTGTGGAGCAGAATATGCTTGCTTATGAACATTTTTTATTTTTTTTTATTTTTTCTGTCTAAAATCTATTTTAAGAGAATCCCTTTATAGGCAAAGACATGGAACTAGTCATTAGAAAGAAGGTAGTCACTCTATGTCATAAAGCATTCACTCAACGCCCCGTCATTCATTTCAATAAAATGCTTGTTATAACTAATTGTTAGTGAGAGATTTGTCTAGACTATCCTTTTATGAGTTTCTTAATTTTTTAGTCTCCAACTCCTTCAATGATTATTGGACATTGTCAATACTCGCTGGAATTCAACTTTAACTTTAGATGTGATATGAACAATGCCCAGTGAAATTTCTAGAAGGATATGAACCTAATGCTCTATTTTTAAAGATTTGTTGCAGTATCTCAATGGTTGTTGGCTTATTTTTAATGCTTGTTGACAATGATCCCAATGCCTATCGAATTTTGAACATTTCCCATTGGATGGTACAAAACTTTAGCTCAGTATGGATGTTTTTTCAATGCCTATTGGAATAAGTCCAATGTTAGTGTCAAGACTTTGAGGATTTTGTTCATATCAAGTCACTTAGTCCAATGCCTGTTGTGAAAATGCAACCCCTGTTGAGGTATTTATTAGCCACGCCCATTGAGAAAATGCAATGCCTATTATAAAGGTTAATTAGTGAAGGTCAAGTGTTTGCAATGTCCAACGCCTATTGTGACATGAGATAATTGATGGTTGAGGGGTCTATAAGCATTCATTCACATTTGAGTGTCACTTTAATGCTTGTTGAGAAACTTTCAATGCCTATTGATGAAGTTTAATATTGAAGTGCAGTAACACCCGTTGGCTTTAAATACTTAGTGTTTTTTCAAAAACTTTTCTTCTATAAGCCTTTAATCAAAAGATTTATGTACCTACAAGATCTTACATATCAACTTGAACAAGAGTTAACTTTTAGATGTGTTTGTAATCATCAAAACAAACTTAGTTTACCAATACTCCTAAGCTAGGTCTAATAATAATAATGATAATGAACACTTAGGACTGAGTTATCCCATATAATAGATGTAAATCAATTAATGGACTTTAAGTTCATTTCATGAACGGCTGATATTGAGGGAGGTTATTCTAAAGATTCTTAAACCTTTTCTCAAAGTGATTAAGATGATGCTAACATGAAGCAATACTTATTTCTATGGCAAATTTACATATTAACATATCAATATCTATGATTAATGACGAATCACATTAGTTATTCATTTATCTCTATACTATAATAAATTAAGTTCAATGGTTAATGGTCCAATATTAAACTTCAACTCTCATTACTTCATTTTGAACATCTAAAGTCATACAAATAGTGGCCAAGTATTCATAAGCATTAAACACAACCATTAAATCAAATCAAATCCCAGTCATTCATAAAAATAAAGTCAAATCATAAATTACACTATTGTAAGTTTAAACTCAATATTGAGAAAGGAGTTTAACCTCTCATCATATTAGAAATCAATAATGGATAAAAAGTATGAATGGAATCCATAAAACTTAGGTTAGAAATAAGAAAGGTAAGAAAAGATATGTGTTACTTAATTTTTCACTATTCCATTATCAAAATATGTATCCTTGTGTTCTTCTCCTTCAAAAGATGTTTAAATTATTGTTTTCCTTTTATTTTTTGCTTCAACGGGGCTAAAAGATCTTCCCTTCAAAACCCTAAGCTTCCATTATATGGGACCTTGAAACAGCTAAATTCGTATGAAAAAATTGCTCAGCAAGCATCATAGTCTACGACTTTTATCACGCTTGTGATTGAACATATGGTGCACAAAAGTTACAAGCTACAACTTTTATGATGAACGTAATAAAGAGCTTCAGCTCTTTAGTTGGTCACATTTTAATTTAGTGTTTATAATTTGTTTCTTATGCCATTTTAGTTCGAATCAGTTACAAATGCATTTGTTCACATAAAAATCACCATATAATGCCCAAATATGAGGAATTACATGAACTAACATTAAAATAAATCATGATAAACACATAAAAATAAGAAATTAAGCTACATAACCTAAGGAAATACCATGAAAAAATTGAGTTCATCAAATTCGCCCACACTTACACTACAACTTATCTTCAGGTAATAAAGAATTATATGTAACATCCCTATCCACATTCATTGGAATTATCACATGAACATATTCATTGCATAAAAGATATGAAATCCCACATGAACATGTGCATTGGATAAATAATCAATTAGACATGTGAATTATATAAGCACGATAATGACACTTGCACCATTGCATTTGGGACACTTGAACATATATGTAGTGTTTATACAGTTGCATGACAAATTATTTTATATTGTGTACTTGTTATAACATCATAAATAATGGTGTTATAAAGCTTATTTGAAAGTATAAGGAGCATCTAGGAATGAGTAGATGGATGGAGGTGATTAAGGAGTGAAGAAGAGGGACTAAAAAAGGAAAGTGAACTTGCAACTAATAAGCATGCAACACCATGATTTTGTCTTGTTGCAATAGGCTTAAAAGTGGAATTTTTGACCCTTTAGGAATAGAATTAAGGTGTTAGGCATGAGTTATAGTAGAAGAGACAGAGACCTTAGGAAGAAATAAATAAAGGAAGAAGATGAAGGAGAGGAAGAAGTGTGAGCTACCTAGGAAAGAGTCTTAAGGTTTTCTAATTATGGGACAATAGGTAAGTTAATTTATCTTATTCTCAAATGAAATTAACCTCTCATGACATGTTAATCATGCATGGTTAGTGAGAATTATGGAGTAATTGAGGTAGAGCTCTTGGATGGAAGTTGAAATTCAAGAGAACAAGAGC
>CATIWR010031020.1:0-11247 GCA_949677035.1 Omphalea diandra | reverse complement strand
TAATAATTGGTATCAGAGCTAAGTCTCAATTCGAGCTTTAATTGTGTGAGAAAAGAGCTTTAATTGTGTGAGAAAAGATCAATGGCACAAGAAGGAGTCCACTCTCACCTTAATCCCCACTTTGATGGCAATGATTATGCTGTTTGGAAGCATAAAATGGAGATCTATCTTGATAGCGATCTCATGAACTTATGGGATTATATACTTAAACAGTGGAAGCCTCTAATAAAGATGGTTAAAAGAGTAGAGGTGGTAATTACAAGAGAAGAATGGAGTGAAGCACAAAGGAAGGCAAATGGTAAGAACAAAAGGTAATGGCTAATCTTTTAAGCTCCATGTGAAGAGAAGAAATTGGAAGAATCCAACATTGCCAAACTGCATATGCCATACGAGAAGCACTAGAAAACTATCATGAGGGTAAAACTCTTGTGAAATCAAGAAGGTTAGAGATGTATGTGACATAGTGGGAATTCTTCATGATGAAAGACCATGAAAGCATCACTGAAATGACAAATAGACTCCTCTTTATTGTCACAAATATCAAAATGTTTGGAAGGATTCTTACCAACTATGAGGTAAATACTAAAATCCTTAAATCTCTTCCATTAGATAAATTTGGTGCAAGAGTATGCAACATTCAAGAGTCTAATCCAGAGATTGGGAAAATGCCAATTGATGCCTTTATTGGTAAGCTTCACACTCATAAGATGGCTCTCAAGAAGGATGAAGAGATGAAGAGGCTAAAAGGACAAGAAGAGAAAGAGGAGAAGAAAACTTTGGCCTTTAAAGATCAAGAAGATTATTCAAGCTCAAGTGACCCAAATGAAAGTGACAAAGAAGAAAAAGAGCTTGCCAAAATATCAAGAAGAACTAAGAAGTTGATGAAAAGGTGAAGAGAAAGAAGAATCCAAAGAAATTCATCTTCTTATCATCATAAGGAAAAGAAGAAGAGCTTTAAGGCTACTTGGGATGATGAGTCAAGTGATGAAGAAGAAGATGAAGTAGCAAACTTTAGCTTCATAGCTTAAGAGGACTCCTCCAAAGAGGTAAGTACTTTTCCACACTTTTATGATGATTATGATACATTTGATGATATAGATGATAAGTTTTAAAAGCTCTTACTTTGAAATGTGACAAATATAAGTCACAAATGAAAACTTACTAGAAAAAATGTTCCAAGTTAGAGGATGAATTTAAATCCTTAAACAATCTTGTACGTGAATTGAGGACTTCTAATGAATAACTCAAAAAAACTTTAGAGAATCTTTCAAAGTCTTTATGCTCTCTTAACTACTTGAGAAAGGACAATAATTCTTTAAAGGATGAAGTTATAAAACTTAAAAACTTCATCTCTAAATTCCATAAGGGAAAGGAAGTTTTGGATACACTCTTAGTATCTCAATGACCTCCTTTAGTTATAGTCTAGGCTTCAATGGAGCCTCTTCATCTACTTCTTCACTCACTACATTCAATAAAGCATTAACACCTCAAACTTCAAGTGTTAAGGTCATGGGGAAGAAAGGTGCTCCTAGCACTAAGCCGCCTATGCTTGAGGGCAAAGGAAAGGCCTCCCAAGGCTCAAAGAGCAAATTATGCTTACATTTACAACAAGAAGCATGATCAACACATAAACACAAAGAATTCTTTTTTACTCCTAATTACTCAAACACTTGCATACACTCTCAGAACCAATGTATGACAAGGCCCTCTACTCATACTAAGGTTGTGCATAGGAAAAAGACTCATAAGTCTAAGCTCCAATGTCATTATTATATGAGATATAGGCACATCAATGTATTTTGCCATATTAGGACACAACTCAAATTGGACCTTCTAAAACTAACCTCAAGAACCCAAGTATGTTTAGGTACCAAAGGAAAATGTTTGATATTATAGATTAGGGACTCCTTCACCATATTCTCATCATGGAAAATCTAAAGGTAAATGGAGATTGCTAATAAAGAAGGGATAATGTTTCAAATGGTTATTTGGTATCAAACCATTGATACTAAACTTGTATTGTATCCCTTATCCCTTATGTTTTTAACTTAATATTTTTATGCATACATTTAGGGGGAGTTTTATTACTTGATATATCTATATGTTAACATGTTTGATTTGATTTGATTGATTGTGTAATGAGTTGAATCAATGAGTTGATAAATTTTCATCCATTTACCTTCTTATGTGACATATTGTGATCAATTGTGCCAAATTACTTATGTTTACTATTATAATTTGAGTTTGTACAATTGATAAGTTTGTGGTCATTCCCTCTCATATTCCCCAATCTCTCTCTTATTCCTTCATATTCCTCTCTTTTTTATCTTGACAAAGGGGGAGAGATAATTGATTGAATATACAAAGAGGGAACATACAAAAAAAGGGAGATATCATTGTCTATATTTGTAATAAGCTAAGATAATTATCTTATTAGAATAACTAAGGGGGAGTATGGAGTGAAGGGGAGTAATTTCATACTTAGGATTTGAAACACTTCAAAATCATTCTCTTAGGAGCATACATAATTGATTCTTTGTTCTTTACATATTCAATCTAGATTGTCAGAATAAAAAAGGAGGAGATTGTTAGACTAAGTTGTGCAAACCTAAATCAAGACTCTTTTTTTATCTTTACAATATAGATTGAAAAGTTATAATGTCAATTTTAAGTGTTGTTTTTACAGTTTATAAGAGTTATCTTCATTGGAAGTCAAAATATCCATCTTTTAGAAGAGCATCAAAATTTGCGGTCAATATCCTCTAAAATCGCGACCGCGACATTGCTATAAGAAAGGATGAAGATATGCCAGAGGAATTCGTGGGCTATTTCGCTACTGCAAACCATCCAAAGACTATAAAGCTTCAGTCATAGAGGAATTCGCAATAAGTGTCGCACTAGGGTTTTGACCACTACTGTCATAGTGACAATGGAGGGGAACCAAAGTCATAACCACAACACGCCAAGTGTCTGTAATCGTAAAGTTTAAGATTTGTTAGAAAGGCCATCAGCTAGTTTTTTAGGAAGCCAATGGACAGCTGACATGCAAACTAGCTGTTACACATAAGATGGGATTCTTGTCGCAATTTCTAGCTCTTCAGTGCAAATTAGAAATTCACGACCGTGAATTTTGCCTGGCAAAAATTATGCAAAATCTATTTATTACATCTTATAGATTTGTTGATAGTTTTAGAATAACGTCTCTTTGGTGGATATGGACTATAAATACTCGCCCATAATAAAAGAGAAGAACCATTGATAGTGCCAAAACTCTTACAAAGTTAATTCTCTACTTTAATTATTTCTTTATATATAGTTTGGTGTGAGCTTTAAACACCTTCTGTAAGGTTTAAGAGTGAGCCCTTGAATAAAAAACTCTTATTTAGGTTTGAGAGTTAGCCTAGTTGTAAAACTCTTATATAGGTTTGAGTGTTAGCCTTGGGAAAATACTTGCAAGATTTGGTGTGAGCCTAAACACTAGGTTAAGTGTGAGCCTTGGGAAAACACTTGTAAGATTTGGTGTGAGCCTAAACACTAAGTTGAGTGTGAGCTTACAAAACACTAGTGATTAAGTGAAACACCCAATTGGTGAATTGGGGAGTGGATGTAAGGTTGGTTAATACTCGAACCACTATAAAACTCATATGTTCATTATTCTCTTACTCTTTCTCTAATCTTTCATATTTGTAAGCTTCCTTCAAAATCAAAATTTCGAATTTGCCACCAATTCAACCCCCCCTCTTGGTTTAATAGGACCAATAGAATTCTTTGGTTTGCATTTAGCCTAGCCTTGATTTTTCATTAATTTTGAGTTCAAAACACTAATTTGCAACTTCTAAATTCTTTTCGAACTTTAAATTGTGATTGGGTCCTTGGAAATATGTTTTTACAACCAGTTGTGTTATTTTCAATTCATTTATTTTCTAAGTATTTTAAAAATTAGTTTTTGCTTGTTTGTGTTTAGTTTAAGTTTAATTTGACATAATGTAACCTTAATCCTCAAAGAATTTAAAGAAAAGAAACTTTAGAAGTAAAAGGAAATAGTGTGTGCCATCATAAGAGGGAAATTGTATGAAATACGAGGGGAGTGTTATCTTTTTTTAGTGTAAACATGTGACAGACTCTTATGAGGATTCTATTTGTTTTCTTACTTCATCTTATATAATGACAGGTTTGGATGAGATAGAAATGGATGAATTTACTTATTCCATGAAAGGCATGTTAGATCAAATGAAACAATTAGCAGATAATCTTTCAAATTTGAACTATAAGTTAAGTCGAGCTTGCAAAAAAGAAAAGTTGTAAGCCAAAAATGACAAAATTCTATGGAAAAGGTGGTCCTGAAGATTATTTAGCATGGGAAAAACCAGCAAAGATTATGTTTGAATACCATAACATTTTTTAGGAAAATAAGGTAATGACTACTATTGTTAGTTTGAAGATGATGCATTTTTATGGTGGGAACAATTATCATACGCTAGAGAGTATTATGGGTGAAATCTTATCTCTACATGGCAAGGGATAAAAAGAAGATTGCAAAAAAGGTATGGCCTAAATTCTTATGAAGAGTTATTTCCAATGCCTATACAAGCTTCTAAGGCTACCATTGATGATGAGATTATTGTTTAAAGGAACAATGGACATTCAAACTTCTTCTTTACATGATGATATAAGTATTAAAAGCCAAGATTTTGAACATGATTATACAAATAAAGAGGCTATGATTGTATTAGAGAATTATGATAGTACAAGTTTACATAATGATAAAACATTACCCTTAGAAGTTTATTTCAATGTTTAAATTGTAAATCTCATATAAGATGATGTACTAGTTGATGACCTAAAAGAAAAAGAAATAAAAAAAAGTCAAAGAGAATGTGCGCACATGAAAGAAAAAATAATTAATTGTGTGGCAAAAGGAAAGTTGTGAGAAAACCTATGAGAGGTGAAATCAAAGAGTGGAAAAGGGAGAGGGTGGGAAAGAAAAAAAAATTTTTGTGAGAAAAAGAGTGATGAGAGCTATTCTTTTAAAGAGCCTACAACCATGTTTTCGTTCAAAGGGATGTATTACACTACTGATGAAATTTATAATCTTTTGTACAATGCTTTTATGTCTCTTTTACAAGATTATGAAGAGTGGTTTTTAATAGAGGCGTTTAGCAAGCAAGGCGACCTAACTCTTAATTTTTGTGATAACTATGCTATAATGAAGAGTAAGGTTGCAAAAGTGTGTAAAAGGGTGTTTTCTAGCTTTTGTTTGGATAATTGTACATGTTTTATTCGTTATAGGCATAATTCTTCTACTTTGAATCATAGTTTTTATGTTAGTAGGTTTTGTTTTAGTGATGAATGTTCGTTTTCTTCTTTAAACTCTTGTTTTTATGTTTATTCTTCTTTAAAATGTTTAACTTTTAGTATTTGTTTTCCTTTCTATCTTAAATGTGATTTTAGCAAGGGTAGTTCTTTTAATTATTATCAAAATGTTTTTGCTTATTCTTTAAGTGAAAAACATTCCTTTCTTTATCTTCTTATTTTAATGTTTCTAAATTAATGATTTATAATTCTTCTTATTTTAGGTGTTAGCTAGGTAGAAAGTTTTTTTTTTATTTTAAAGGGTTCTTTTGTTTCTTATGATTTGAATTCCTTTTCAAATTCTAATTCTTATTTTTTGAGTTGTAATTCTATTGTAAAACCTAGATTTTCTCTATCTAGTGTTTTTGTTAAAAAGAAGTTTGATAACTTAGTTTTTCTTCATACTAGATGGAAGACATCTTTAGGGGTTTCTTTTTGACTTCTTCATTATGTTTTGCATTCTTTTACTTTTTCTTCAGTTTGTACTAATCTTGTTTTAAGTTTTATGCAATTAGTCTTTGATCTAATAAGTTCAATTAGGATTCTTTTTGCCAGTTCTTGTAGGTCTAGCTTTGAGGATGAATCTTTCCAAAAAAGAAGGGAATGATGTGAACGAGCCTAATTGGCCCATTGGATTCATGGATGGTGCATGGAAAAGTCAAAGCATAAAGTTGGAGATTTGACTTTTTAGTAAATGAATTTAGTGGATCATTAGCAAGCCTAAAGCCAAACCCATTTGGATGTAATTTTAGTTATGTATACTTTCTATGGGCTTCTGCTGACAAGCCCAATAAGTTGGTAAAAAGTTCAAATTTCATGTTAGGACTAGACATAAGACAAAATATGTTGGATAAGGTTGTCTAATCTTAACTATAAACATGTTTCGAAACATATTCCAATAACATGAGAACTTATGTCCTAAGACAAAACAAGATAAAAATGTGTACCAATCAGCATTTGGCATTTTGCATCTAAGATTTCTAAAATTCTTCAAGATTCTTCCAAGATCTTCTATGATTTTCAAGATTCTTCAGGGTTTTCAAGATTTACAAGAACTCTTCAAGATTGCCTCCTATTGGTTGAATATGAAGTCCTTGTCTTCTTAGGATTATCTTTATTAGCCTTTCATTATTTTATGTATCTTTAAGAGATTTTCTTTAGATATTACCTTGTGAAGGCAAAATACCTCTTTAGCCAATCACAAGACATTATTTTCTTCCTTATTTCATTAGGAAACCTTTGTTTAACATGTTTTTAGGTGGCCAAACTCTTTGTGGCTGAATTTACACTTAGATTTTAGGGTTTTTATGATATTATCTAGGTTATGTTGTAAGGCTATATATAGCCCTCCATTCAGCCATAATTAGAAAAAAGTTGAATGAATTATTCTTTTGGCTATACGCTTTTGTGAGAGAGATTTCTCTTCTTGAGTTCTTAAAAGGACTTAGTAAGATTGTTGAGTGAGCTTAATAATTTTCTAAACTCGTTTAATCTAGGTCTTAAATTACTTAGTTAAGTTAGGATTAAGATTAACAAAACTTTGAATCTTTATAATCTAGGTTGCTAGAAATAGGTTTTCTAAGGTCTAGTTAGGATTTGAAGATCAAATCTTGTTGCTTGATTTTTTCATAGATTTGGGACTTGTGCTATGCATGTAGGTAAGGAATGTAATCTAACCTTGTATCAATTGGTATCAGAGCTAAGACTTAAAAATCAAGTAAGTTATCCTTTAAATTCGTTACGTTTTCTTCTTTGTGTTCTTGCATCAATTCTAGTCTTATCTCTTCCATTGGAATAAAATTCGGTTAATTCTTGTTCCAATCTATTTTCTTTATTTTTCTTCCATCAAATTAGTTTATCTTATCATTTTTAATCATCCTTTTGTGATAGACCTCAATTCTTGTTCGTTTTCATAAAGAAAATCACAAAAAAAAAATCCTAAATTGCAATTATCACTCTATCATTGTTCATTTCGGTTGTTCTTGTTCCACTGTGTTTCCATTCTATTTTTCTTCAATCTCCATCATTAAATTAGTGTTATCATCCAAAAATATTCTTGCATCGTTAGAATCTAATTCGAACATATTGCTTTTAAAAATTTCCTTTAAATAAGGAAAATTGTGATTTGAGCAATTCTAGCACCAATTCGATTCTACTTGTCCAATTGAGTTCCAATCTATTTGTTTTCACTTTCAATCTTTAAATTAGCCTGATTAATAATTTCATATCAAATTTCATAAAAAAATTCCCAAAAAAATCACATACTTATGCAAAATCTCCTCAAATTAAGGAACTTTGCAAAATAAGCTTGTTTCCTTGTTCTAGTTGGATTTCTTTGTTTCTTTCAATTCAAATCCATTTCTCTTTGTGGATTAACATTTATTGTGTCCTTAATTGCAGAATTGAGGTTTTTAATTCCAGAAATTCCTTGAAATTTGGAAGTTTGCAAAATTTCCTTAAATTAAGTAAACTTGATTTTTAGCTTATTTCTTACAATTTCTTCATTGTTTCTAATTACAATTTGTTTCTTTTTATGTCTAATCACTTTGTTGGTGTTTCTTAAGTGTCTAGGGCTAAACCACATCATTTAAATTCAAGGGGTAGGTGAAATTATGAATTTCCCCCTAATCTACTCCATTTGGCTTTCTACTTGATTTTGCATGTTTTTCAAGTTATTCTTTGTAATTCTTTCAATTTCAATTATTTTTTAAACTTTCAAGATCCAAAAAAAAAGAAAAGAAAAAAGTAAAAAAAAAAAAGGAAAGAAGATATTAAAAAAACGTCAAGAAAAGGAAGAAAGAAAAGAAAAGAAAAAAAAAATAAGAGAAGCTAAAAATTGCATAAGAACTTATTTTTGCACCAAAAGAAAGTTGATTTCAATTTTTAGTTTGCATTAAGCCTAGCCTTGATTCTCCATCAATTTTGAGTTCGAAACACCAATTTGCAACTTCTAAATTCTTTTCAATCTTTAAATTGCAATTAAGTCTTTAGAAATATGTTTTTACAACCAATTATGTTTTTTTTTCAATTCTTTTATTTTTTAAGTGTTTTAAGAATTAGTTTTTTCTTATTTGTGTTCATTTTAAGCTTAATTTTACATAAAGTAACCTTAATCCTCAACGAACATAAAGAAAATAAAATTGAGTGGTAAAAGGCAAAAGTGTTTGAGATTATAAATGGGAAAAAAGCCTTATTATGTGAAATACGAAGAGAGTGTCATCTTTTTTAGTGTAAACACGTGAGGGACTATTGTGAGGATTCTATTTGTTTTCTTGCTTCATCTTACATAAGGAAAAATTTGGAAGAGATAAAAAGAGATGAATTTACGTGTTTCATGAAAGTCATGTTAGATCAAATGAAACAGTTGGCAAATAATCTTTCAAATTTAAACTATAAGTTGAGTCAAGCTTGCAAAAAAAAAAATGCAAGCCAAAAATGACAAAATTCTATGGAAAAGGTGGTCTTGAAGAGTATTTAGCATGGGAAAAGCAAGTAGAGATGATGTTTGAATACCATAACATTTCTCAGGAAAATAAGGTAATGACTACTATTGTTAGCTTTAGAGATGATGCCTTGTTATGGTGGGAACAATTATCATACGCTATAGAGTATTATGGGCAAAATCCAATTTCTACATGGTGAGAAATAAAGAGAAGATTGTAAAAAAGGTATCCCTCAAATTCTTATGAAGAATTGTTTCTAAGGCTTGCACAAGCTTATAAAGCTACCATTGTTGATGATATTCTTGTTTCTAAAGGTACATTTGACATTCAATCTTCTTTTTTATATGTTGATACAAGCATTAAAGGCTAAGGACTTGAACATGTCTGTACATTATTAAAAGATGGTGATAGTACTAGCTTAAATGATGTAGAGATACCACCATTAGGAGTTTGTTCAAATTGTAAATCTCAATCATGATGATGTATTGGTTATAAAAAATATGATGCTAACATTCAAAAAGAAAATAAAAAAAAGAGAGAGAGAGATAGTGTGCAAAAGAGTGAAAAAGAAATATTTACGCAACAAAAGGAGAACTGTGAGAAAACCCATGTGCAACGCGAGCAAATAGTGGAAAAAGGAGAGCTTCGAGTGAATGTGCCAAACCTAAGAGATGTGCATGCAATAGGAGAGAATGAAGAAAAGGAAAATATAGGTGAAAAAGAGAGTGATGAGAGCCATTCTTCCTAAAAGGTCATAAATATGTTTTTGTTCAAAGGGTATGTATTACGCTACTAATGAATTTACAAAATTTTGTATAGTGCTTTTATGTCTCTTTTACAAGGTTATAAAGAATTGTTTTCAATGGAAGAACCTAACTAATAAGCCAACTTAATTCTTAATATTGATGATGGTTTTATGATGAAGTGGGAGGTTGCAAATTTGTGGATAAGAGTGTTTTCTATGTCTTGTTTAGATGATTGTGCTTGTTTTATGTGTTTTAGGTGTAGTTATTTTTGTTTTATGTTTTATTTTTACGTTTCTAATTTGTTTTCTCCTTTAAATACTTACTTTTGCATTTTAAAGAATTCTTTTTGTTCTAAATATTTTTCTCATTCTCTTAGCATTTCTTCTTCTTCTTTAAATTATTTTTAATGTTTTTCTTCTTATTTTCAACATGATAGTTCTTCTTATTCATATTTTAGTGCTTTTAATCCTTTCTCTTTTAGTGATAAACATTTTTCTTAATATTTTTTTATTTCAAAGAACTCTTTTTGTTTTAACCATTTGTGTTTCCTTTTAAATTTTGTTTTAGCTTGTCTTCTTTTAATTTTAGGAGTTTGGTTTCTTGTAATTTTAGGAGTTTGGTTTCTTGTAATATTAGGAGTTTGGTTTCTTGTAATTCTTGTTTTTACAAATCTTCTTTTCATTTTAGAAGTGTGTTCTTTTTAAAAGACCTTAGTTCTTATTTTTCAAAATTCTATCTTTATAAATGTTCTTCTTTGTTTTTTAATGCTTATAAACCATTGTTTTATTCTTCTTTCTATTTTAGGACTTAGTTAGGAAGAAAGTTTTATTTTGATTTTAAAAATTCTTATGTTTCATTTTCTTATTTGATTTATAAATCTTTGTTTTGATAAACCTAGATCCTCTAGTGTTTTCATTTTATAGAAATTTGATACTTTGGTTTTTCTTCGATCTAGATAAAAAAATGTTTTCTATGGTTTATTTTTTGTTACCTTGTTTTTATTTTTCATTCATTTCCTACTTCTTTAGTGTGTTCTAACCTTTCTATAGGTAGTTTCATGCAAGTTGTATTTGATCCGGGTAGAGATACTTGCAATTTGCATGGTAAGTTAGATTTAGATCTATCTTTATTAGTTTTTATACTTGGTTTTTATTATCTTATAGGCTAAGATTCGAGGATGAATCTTTTTAAAGAGAGAGGGAATGATACGAACCAAGTTAAGGACAAGATCAAAGTTATAAAGAATGAAAGGTACTAGCAAGGAGTTCTCATTCGAAAGGAGAAAGACATCACAAAAGCTTCAAAACTTGTCATATTTGAAAACTACCATATTTGAACTTGTCTTATTTGGACTTGCCATATTTAGAGCTGCCCTATTTGAACCTGCCTTATTTAGACTTGCATTATTTGGACAATCTTCATCATAAGGGCAAAATGGTAATTTTTATGCTTCATTCATGTATGGAACCTCAAAATGAAATTAAGAAGTCTAACTCTACAAACAGGGAAAATTAGCACAAAAATTTTCTTGAAGATTCTAAAAGGTTCCAAAAGGTTATAAAATATTCTAAAAAACTTTCAAAAATATTCCAAGTATCTTTGGTGGAAGAATAAAAGTCCTAAATAGGAACTAATGGAGGGGCAACACATATGGGAGAAAAGCCAAGTCAAAATATCTTTCCAAGATTGACAAGATCTTAACATAT
>CATIWR010031009.1:0-12712 GCA_949677035.1 Omphalea diandra | reverse complement strand
GTAGTGTTTGTATAACTACATGAAAAATTGTCTTATGTTATGTGGACATTATAACATCATAAATAATGATGTTATAGAGCTTATTTAAGAGTATAAGGAGCATTTAGGGATTGAGAGATGGATGGAGGTGCTTAAGGAGTGAAAAAGAGGGACTAAAAGAGAAAAAGTGAACTTCCAACCAATGGAAATGAAGCACCATGATTATTTATTGTTATAATAAGTTTATATATGATAATTAGGGTTAGAATTAAGAGGAAAACCATGAGTTATACCAGAAACAAAGAGAGAGCTAAGGAAGAAAGAAAGAAAGGAAGAAGAAGAAGAAGAAGAAGAAGAAGAAGAGACGGAAAAGAGTGAGCTATCTAAGGTTTTCTAATTCTGGGATAATAGGTAAGTTAATTTATCTTTTTCTCAACTGAAATTAACCTTTCATGACATATTAGTCATGCATGGTTAGTGAGAATTATGGAGTAATTGAGGTAGAGCTCTTGGATGGAAGTTGAATCTAAGAGACCAAGAGCTATTAGTGTTGTATTTTACTGTAAGAACAGAATTTTGCATCTAGGATTTCATAATCCTAGAAGAGGAATTCAGGAAATTGCAAAATATGAAAGTTGTAACTTTATGTCTCATATAAATACTTATGAAACGGTTTTGCTTGATTTGGTGTGTGTGAGGAGATATGACTCTTTTAGTAGGACTGGGTCAAATCCGGACTGAGATGATCTCAATCTTCTATTTTCTTATATTTTGATGGCCTTATATTCTGATTTTGATAAATCATAAAACATGAAATTTGTAAGGTTATGTCCGCTCTAAATACCTATAAATCAGTTTTGATTTATTTTCTGTGTGAAAAGAGATATGGCTCATTGATTGGGACTGACTCTGTACCGGGATGAAACCTCATATTTCTTTTGAATATGTTTTTCAAGAATTTGATGGCCATAGATTCATAATTTGATGATGATCCAAACTTGAAAGTTGTATATTTATTTCTGGTCTACATGCCTGTGAAATATAGTTGCCAAATCCAGCATGGATGTTGAGATACGGTCCCTTCATCATGATTGTTTGTCAACATGTTATAAACCTGCTTACCTTGGGATTGGTCCTTTGTTTTGGTGACTTTATAAACTGAATTAGACAATGAGTAAAACATGAAAAATATTCCTTTATATGTTTTGTAATTGGTGATAGATTATTATTACAACAAGATTAGTACAATTTGAGATACACCCAAGAAGGTAAGACCTACTCAGACTGAGATGACATTACAATAAGGAAAAATTCAAAAATTCACCACATTTTCTATGTGTCTGATATTGGCTTGAAATTTGAATAACTTGTATCATTATGTGTCTAGTTTATTTGAAAAAAAAGAATCAAGTAATTTGGATGAGTATATCTGGAGTTATTACTGTGAGAGTATAGCAAGCTTAGTTTGCCATATAAGGAAAATATGCATAAATACTAGGTCCATTTCATGAATCATGTCATAGTTTCATAACAAAATGAAAATCTTGCTTTATCATCATGAATTGAATTGGTGTATTGAAGTAGGTCTTTGAGGCATTGAGAATAATAGTGGGAATAAGCCGGGACCATCCATGGCTAAATAAGCTTGAAAGAGGAGGTAAGTAAATACCTAATGGTATTATATGTATGATTGGTCAAATACCAAGAACTTATACTCAATGGAATGAAATGTTGTTTAATATGATGATATTGTGGAATACATAGATGAAAGATTGTTATACTCTTGACTTATTTATTTTCATGAGATGTTGATAATATTTGATAGTCTATGTGGCGATAATATTCGATAGCTTATGTGGCGATAATATTTGATAGCCTATGTGGCAATAATATTTGATAGCATATGTGGTGATAATATTTGATTGCCTATGTGGCGATAATAATTGATAGGCTATGTGGCGATAATATTTGATAGCCTACTTGGCGATAATATTTGATAGCATATATGGCGATAATAATTGATAGCCTACGTGGCAATAATAATTGATAGCATATGTGGAAATAATAATTGATAGCCTATGTGGCGATAATATTTGATAGCATATGTGGCGATAATATTTGATAGCCTACGTAGTGATAATATTTGATAGCCTATGTGACGATAATATTTGATAGCTTATGTGGCGATAATATTTGATAGCCTACATGGCGATAATATTTGATAGCCTACATGGTGATAATATTTAATAGCATATGTGGCGATAATATTTGATAGCCTACATGGCGATAATATTTAATAGCATATGTGGTGATAATATTTGATAGCCTATATGGCGATAATATTTGATAGCTTATGTGGTGATAATATTTGATAGCCTACGTGGCGATAATATTTAATAGCATATGTGGCGATAATATTTGATAGCCTATGTGGCGATAATATTTAATAGCCTATGTGGCAATGATATAATAGCCTGTATGGTAATGATATAATAACCTGTGTGGCATGCACATTTGAAAGCCTATGTGGCAATGATATAATAGCATGTATGACAATAATATGATAGCCTGTGTGGCAAGGAGATGATAACCTGTGTGGCAAGCACATTTGATAGCCTGTGTGGCAATGATATAATAGCCTGTATGGCAATAATATGATAGCCTATGTGGCAAGGAGATGATAGCCTGTGTGGAAATGATAAAACAGCCTGTGTGGCATAATTGTGTGGCAATAATAAAACAACATGTGTGATAATGATATAATAGCCTGTGTGGCAATAAAATATAAGAGCAAGTGTGGCAATAACCTTTAACAGCCTATGTGGTATTTAAGAGTAGAGACTTTTTATTTCGTACATGAATATAATGGTGAATTATTTATGTTTAAATGTTGTTATGTTATTTGTGCAATAACCTTTGATAGCCTATGTGACATTTAAGATGAAAACTCTTTATGCAATCAATTAGTATTTTAGTTTGATTATTCATGTATGTTTTGTTGTAAATAATTACTAATTGGTGAACAAGAGACATAGTGAAAAAAAAAAAATTTAATCAGGTCTTTTAAATGACAATGGATAGACTTTGAGAGAAATTTAAATGATTATTGATTTGGATGTCACACTCGGGACAAGGGATATACGTATGATGCTTGGGTGGTGCTCATCGTAAGTATCTCTAAACTTCCTTTCTCTAGAGGTAGAGGCAACTGAGCTCTAGATACCCTCTCTTTAGCTTTTAGGATATTTTTCCTCTTTTTTTCATTTATAATACCTTTAGTTGATATTTTGCATAGTTGTACAATTTATTTGATGATTTGAAAGCCCTCACTTTTGGATGCTTGCTTAGGAATTTCTATGGTAAACTGAGGCAGCATTTTCTCGATTCTTTATTCAAACTATGATTTTTTGGCCTTTAAACGCATATGCATAATTTTAGCCTCTAAATGTATGTTTTTAAAGGCACATTATCATTTTTTTCATGTATGTGCCTTCTAAAGTAGGTACAAAATGCCAATTTAAGCCCAAACTATAAAAGATAAGCTATTTGATATTTTTTCCTAAAAATTAAGGGTTGTACAATCCAAGATGATGTCTGTACAACCCAACTAGATGGCTGTATAGCCCTAAGAAGAGGTTGTACAGACCTGATCAAGGGTTGTACAAACCTATCAATCTTTTATTCTTTTATAAATACACACACTTCAAACTTGCTGTTCATACCTACTACTTCTGGCTCTTAAACCATGTGAAGAACATTTTTAAGGTCTCTTTCTCCCTAAATCTTGTCTGATCTATCGTGGCCAAGTCTTTCAGTCCTTTGCTAGCTCTTCTCTATCTGCCTTGACACTCATTTTTTGCAAGCAGCTTTTGACTTATGGATCCCACTACCCATACTTTTCACTTTAGAGATATGGCCATTCTTGATTGTCACATCACATCTATATACTAGATTACACTACCTCAACTAGATTACCCACATGTTTAGAAGATGGTAAAGCTATTCAACATATAGTATGAGGAGATACCTAGGTATACATTAGGTGAGGAGAAAAATCCTATTGGCTCTTTTTATCACTCTTTTACCTTTTAATGGCTACACCCTGGTTGCTCATGCCCGTATTGCAGCAACCATTCTAATGGGTGAGTATTTATTACGAAGGGATGATAGAGAGATCAATCTACAAATCTTACCACTATTATAGGAAGCTGAGTCAGGAAGGACCCCCGTGCCAATGATATTGAGTGAGACCATCATGGGGCTTGATAGAGAGGCTTTCAATATTGGTGAATCTTTTATGGGGAGCTCGTTATTGCTTCAGGTAAGAGTTCCTCTTGTAGTAACTTTTCTTATGCGTGTGTTTTTTTTCTCTTTTTTTCCCTTTTCCCCCATTTTTTTTATGTCCTAACTTTTGCTTGGAACCCCCTTGTGGGGTTTTTATCCAATAGGCTGTTCATTTTTGTTTAGGCTGCCCTTTTTAGTTTTCAACTTAACAAGCACATTTTATTTTTTATTCTTTCTTTTTTTTTCTTTCTTCAGATATGGTTGCAAGAGAGGTTGTCATTATTGGATGTTTTGACTATGGATGCAAGGCTCTTCTACCCGCAACATCATTCATATTATGCTTAACACAAATCATTTACATTTTACACGTTACATGTTAATTAAGTGCATAATTTTTGCTTTTAATGTTGGCACATTATAACATCCAATTGTCTTGCTCAGTGCTTCTATCTTACTGATCCTTTGCTCATTCATTCATGTCTTTTCTATTGTCGCACCAAATATTCTATCAATGGTCCCCTAATGGCTGATTGCACTCTTTGTCAACTTTTGCTTGCATTCATTATATATTTTTTATGCTTAAACTTTTACCTAAGCCGCCCTTTTGGATTTTTAACTTAAGGAGCATTTTTCCTTTTTCCTCTTTAATCATTTTTAGTATCTTTAAACCTTAACTTTTACCTAAACCACCCTTTTGGGTTTTTGACTTAGCAGGCTATTTTATGTTTCTCACACCTCTCATGAAATACTTCTTCAACTAGTCTAAGTTAACTAGCTTGGTGATTTCATTCCTATCCATATCACTTAATTTTAGCGTACCACTTGAGTTTATTTATTTAACCACATAAAATCCTTCACAATTTTGCCTAAACTTTCCTTGGGGATCCTGATACTACAGTTAGACTGCCTTTAGCACTAACCTTTATCACGTTTGTCTTGATTTTTTTGTTAAACATGCGAGCCATTATAGCCTAATATAGTTGAATGTGGTACAAAGCCTTTAGCCTCTTTTCATCCAATAAAGCTAGTTGTTAAAGTTTACTCCTCATCCATTAGTACTTAGGAATTTTAGATTCAACTAATACCTATAAGGACTTCACTTCTAGTTCAATTCGCAGTACTACACCCATCCCATATGTCAAAGAGTATGGTGTCATCCTAATCGATGTTCTTGCCATTATTCAATAAGCTTATAAGGCAAAAGGTAATTTATCATATTAGTCTTTATACATCTCAATCATCTTGGCATTGATGTTTTTCATGTTCTTGTTGGCTGCTTCCACTGCTCTGTTAGCTTGTGACTTATAAGGTGATGACTGATGGTAGACTACTCTATATTTTTCTAACATGACTGTGACCTCTATTTAAAAATGGACACCATTATCTATAACAACATGGTGCGACACACCACAACAAAAATGAGATTTTTCTTAATGAATTGTGCCATCTGCTTTGTCCCCAACTTATCGAAGGCTTCGACCTTTACCAATTTCAAGAAGTAGTTCACTGTTACCATAATATACCTATGCCCCTTTATAGATGCTGGTCTGATCTCTTCAATTACATCAATGCCCCATGCTACAAATGGCTAAAGCGAGGTCAAATTTTACATCTTGGTTGGTGGCAAATGACTGAGACTTCTTTGAACTTGACATTCATGATAACTTCAAACCTTTTGAATATATTTACATTCCATATCCTTCTTTTCGACCTCTTCAGGGTATTCGACATTCTCCAAATACCTTTGTATATCAAAATACCCAGGATGGTTCTCTACTAATACTTGCATAACCCATTTACCAGTGTAACATGGTGTCTCGGATTGAATAATGATTAATGGTTTCATAGGTATCACCTCTGGACCATCCTAAATAGAGACTAAAGTGGCTAAGGCGTTGGCCATTGCATTATCTTCTCTTGGAAAATGATGCAATGTGACTCTCTAAAAATTTTACACGAGTCCCTTTATATGCTATAGATATAGGCTTAAACATTCATTCTTCAATTCACATTCATTCATTATATGTGAAACGACTAGAAATGAGTCCCTAAACAACTCTGTTATTTTCACCCTTATTTGTTTTAAGAGTTCAAGCCTTAGTGTGCGGCTTTATATTCAACCATATTATTGGTCACCTTATAGTTCGACTTCTTAGTTATAGGGAAAAGCTTATTATCCCTTTATGCCTTAGAAGAATGGGTGGAATAGGGCAATGACAAGTAATAATAAAAAAACTTGCAATGACAAGTAATAATAAAAAAAACTAAGTGCAAAAGTAATGAAGAATCAAGACATGAGATTTATAGACGCTTGACACAACTTGCCTATGTCTTTTCTTTTAGTGTTCCCACTAGAGCCTTCACTAAGAAGATAACTTAAGGTGTTATCAACCACTTTTACAATAGTAGTTTTTAGACACCACCAAGTCATTACAAGAAAACTTACAGGTACTACTAAGACATTAGCCTAAAGTAGTTTTTAGGTACTACATTAAACCTTTCACAAAATATAGTTTTTAAGATCTCCTTCCTCAAACAAAATTACAACTTTAAAGATAAAGATAACTCTCTCACTCAAGCAATAAAGCACTTTAAAGTACACTCATAAAGTATGCTTGATCTGGTTGAAAGTATTGAGAGAAAGTCTGGAAAGCTTGTTCTGTAAACACTATTTTGAAAATAACACTTGCAAGCTTTAAACAATGATTCTTTCTTGATTGTTAGATCACTCTTGATTTACCCTTTTTATTTGAACATAGCTTTCATAATAGAATACTTGCTTAATGGAATGGATTTCTTTATTTGTCTATGTTAAGAGTGGGTCCTTTTATAAGTAGAAATAAAGAACTAGCTATTAGAAAGAAAGTTATCACTTCATATCACAAATGTAGACACTCAATGCATGTTAGAAATTCTCCACGCCTATTATTGAGTCATCAACCATCATTGATTTCTTGAAAATGGGTGATTTTCATGTAAAATACAACTTTAACGGTCATTGGTACTAACAAAACATCTGTTGGAACTAGCTATTTGAGAGAAGTTTACCTCAATGCTCCTCTTTTGCCTTTCTCATTTATTTATTTATCTAATATTCAATGACTAATAGGAATTCTCAATGCATATTAGACTTTAACATCTATCACTATTGAGATATGAATAATGGTTGTTGTAGATTTCTAAGAAGATGTGAACTTGATGTTTTATTTTCCAAGATTTTCTACAGTACAATAATGATTATTAGTGAACTTTCAATTCCTGTTGAAAAACCTCAATGCCTATTGCATTACTAAGAGTGTCTCATTGGAGGGCCTAAAAACTTTAGCTCAAACTAGAGAGCTTTTTCAACACTTCATGGTAGGATCCAACACTCATTTTGAGATCTCTAGAGTTTTGCTCAACTCAAGTCACTTGGTCTAACAGCTATTGTGAAAATGCAACATTTGTTAAGAAATTAAGAACCACACTAGTTGTGAAACTGCAACACCTATTGTGAAGTTTAATATGCATAGCTCATGTGTTTAAGTTATCCAATGCCTATTGCAGTGGAGGACAATGCCTGTTGTGACATCCAAAAGACTTTGCTCATGATAGAGTGATATTCCAATGCCTGTTAAGTTCCTTCAATGCCCTTTGCTAGAGTCATAATGCATATTGATTTATGGCAACACCTATTGGATTGTTCTGCTTAGTTTGCTTGATCTTTACTCTTTTAGTACTTAAAGTTTTCAAACATAACACTTTCTCTAATCATCATGGTTTAATGAATTGATGTATTTAGAATAATTAACACAAATAACTTAGACAAAGGTTAGCTTTTAGATGTGTTGGTGATCATCAAAACAAGACTTAGTTCAAGATTCTCCCCCCTTTTTTATGATGACAAATAATCTAGTAAAGTCAATCAATCATACAAAACCAATAGATGTACATCATATAATGAAGTCAATCAAACTCTAAGTTACCTTAAGCATATCAATATGTTTAAACAATTTGATTTACCAATAAGTCCACATATTATATAAATATGTTCATATTACTCCCTCTTAACCTCATATTGTATGCACCATTATAATAAGTTCACATTTTTGTTGCACCATTCTCCATATTAAGTTCACATTTCTATTATACCATTTTCTTCATATTAAATTCACATTTCTGTTATACCATTTTCTCCCCCTTTGTCATTATAAAAAAAGAATCAGACGTCAATAGTAATACATCAACTATATTAAACATAATTAAATAACAATATAAACAAAGAGTTAACTTTTCATTACAAAAGTAATCTTGTCTAATACATCAACTGTTTTGAAAATAAGGACAAAAGAAATAAAATAAATATGTAACATAATGGAAAGGGAATAGTTTGAGCTTGAGGTTATAAGGATGATGCTCTACTAGCCCCTTAGACTCTTGGTCCTTTGGCTCATTTGATGCATCTAGCTTAAGTGAAACCTTTTGTTGGTTGTCAGTCCTTCGAGTCCCTGATTGTAGGTTTAACCCTTTCAATATCTAGTCAAGCGTTCATATCTCTTTGAAGTTTTGGAACTTTCTAGTGTAAAGAGTAGTAGAGGACTCAACTTTTTGAACAACATTATAAAGGGTTTCCAACTGCTCTAGCATTTTTCACTTGAAGGGAGTGAGAGATGGAGTAAATGTAGTAAGAGCACCAGTTCCTATTCTTTTTAGTACTGCAACCCTTGCCATGATTGCTTTTTCAACATCCTCATTTTTCTCTTTCTTTTAAGGAATTTCACCTTCCTCATGTACCTTTTTTATGAATCTTGAATCAAGTCTTTACAGGATCCCAATGCTTAGAAGCATCTTGTCATAAATGGACTCATTATAAGGCAGTTTTTTCTAGCACTATGTTCTTTTCTTCAAGCTCTTCTTTAAATTACGGGATAACCTTCACAAATTTTACAATCTTTGTGATATAGTGAGACATCACAAACTTGTTTGCCTTGTCCATGTGCCCATCTATTCTTTGTATCAAAAGCAAGCGAGTATTCACCTTCTATTTGTTCTTCATGCACCAGAGGTAAAAAAATAAAAAAAGATCTGTTATGGTGTAATTTCCATTGGATTGACCTTTTCCATTTATGTTATACGTGATGAATCTGTGGGCAATCCTTAAGGTTTGACTTTTTTTTATCTTGGAAGCCTTACTCTTGTTATTATTATAGTTACTCCTTCCATTAGTGATGGACTTCTAAAACTAGTTGACATAAACTTTGAAGGTTGAAGGAGGCTCTGTTAATCCGTATGTTGTAGCATTAAAGCACTATGCCAAGTCATTTGGTCTGAGGGTGTACTTTTTAAATAATTTGAACTTTATTGTGACTTCTTAAGCATATATATCACAATCACTGCATAACACTTCTAAGGTGGTGAGAAATTCCATAGTGAGTTCCAGGTAGGAAGGTTCTCTAATATGCCAAAATAGTTCCCATCCTATCTCGACCATTAACTCTTCCACTTATTTTGATAGCCCATACCTTTGTAGGTTATTCCATTCCAAAAATTGTCCACCTCTAAGATGTCTCTTTATCAAATTAAAAGCTAATTCCTTTTCCTTTTCACTTTTAATATGTGAAATTATTGAACCAAAGGAGGAGTGTGTTCTGTTTTAGTGGCCTTCCCTTTCCTTTTTGAATCTTGGCCAGTTTTGGATTTCTTAGATTGCTACTAGGTCATAAGGGGTTCTACATCTCTTAAGCAATGACTGTTGGTCATAACTGTTAGCTTGCTTTTACAAGTGTTCTTTAGTTAATGTTGATGGTTGGTTCGCAATAGCCATTGGGTGAAGAACAATGGTTGTTAGAGATTTGTATGGACACCAACAGAGTCCAAATGAGGAACTCAAAAGTAACACAACAGTTGTTGGGAGAAACACAACTGCCATTTGCCATGTTTTTCAAACAATACTTAGTTCAAAAATAAATTTAAAATTTAGCTGATGAATGTTATTAATCAAACTCAATGATATAGTCATTCAATTAACATATGGATAGTTTGGTTAATATTATACATAATTAAAATCTTGAGCTATTGAATCTAAAGACTTTAATGGTAATCAATTCAAGTAATAATAGTCAAGTATCACACAACAATGATCATAAATAGATTGGGAAGAAGAACTTGTTTGAAGCTAATCTAAGGCATTTCCATCAATCATACCAAGTTCGCTTTTGATGAATTGCATCCTTTCATCACAAAAGAGGTTTAGTAAAAACATTTGTCAATTGATGGTTAGTATCAACAAATTCTAATGCAATATCTCTATTACTAGCATGATTTCTAAGAAAGTGATGTCTAATGTCTATATACTTGCTTCTAGAATGCTATATTAGATTTTTAGACAAATTTATGGCACTAGTGTTATCATACTTAATGGCAACTTGATTTACAACTACTTTGTAATCAATAAGTTGTTATTTTATCCATAGGATTTGTGCATAATAAAGGCCAATTACCATATACTCAGCTTCAACAATTGATAAAGCAATTGAGTTTTGCTTTTGGCTACTCTAAAACACTAAGCATTGACCAAGTAATTGACATGTGCCTGAAGTGCCCTTTCTATCTAAGGTACACCCAGTAAAATTAGCATTAGAAAATGCATTCAATTTAAATGAAGAACTCTTAAGATACTAAAGTCATAAGTTGAAAGTACCAACAAGGTATTTAAGTATTTGTTTCATAACATGCAAATAAAACTCTTTAGGATTAGATTGATATCTAGCACACAAGCAAACACTGAACATAATATTAGGTCTAGAGGCTATGAGATAGAGTAGACTACCAATTATATCTCTATATAGCTTTTGGTCCATATTCTTACCATGTTCATCCATGTTTAGCTTGATATTGGTCCTCATAGGAGTTTTGCACGATTTGCTATTTTCCATGCCAAATCTTTCGATTAGTTCCTTTGTATATTTGACTTGATTAATGAAGATTCCTTCCTTTCCTTGCTTGATTTGTAATCTAAGGAAGAATTTGAGTTCTCCCATCATGTTCATTTCAAACTCACTCTTAATTGCTTCAGAGAAATCTTTAGATAAACAAACATTAGTAGCACCAAATATGATATCATCTATATATATTCGCATTGATAATAGGTCCTCATTCTATTGGACTAAGTGGTTAGACTTAAGTCAAAGGCCTCTTTTGATCTTGACAATAATGATTGATAGGTACTAATGTTTTGTTTAAGTGTTGTTTTCGTAGTTTATAAGTTAGGTTCTCATTGGAATTTAGATGGAAGTCTAAATCTCTAACTTTGAGTAAGACATAAAAATTTATGGTCAGGATCTTGTAATTCGCAATCGCGACCTGACAACAAAGTTGGATCAAGTTAGGATAGAAGAATTCATGGAGGATATCACAACCGCAATCTAGCCGAAGGAAACTTGAAAGACACATAGAGAGATTCGTGGTGGTGTTCACGTCTAAAGTCATGACCATGAATTTCATAACTAAAAGGAGGGAACCAAGTCTGCAACCATATCACGCCAAGTGTCTAAGACAACCATTGGAATATCAAAATTTGCAAGGGTGAAGCATCTGTCGCGACTATGACCTAAAAAAGTGCCTTCACCTCACCAAATAGAAGGATTTAAGGTCCTATCGCACCTAAGAAGAATATCAATCATGATCCCAACTTTTGGTTGGTGGGTCAAACACAATGGCTATATTCACCAATGGCAGAAGGACACGTAGATTAGCCGTTAGACAGAAAATAGGGTTCTCTACTGTAATTTCAGTCATCCTAGTGCAAATTGGAAAATTGTGACTACAGAATGCTAGTCATGATCGTGACATTAGTCTGACAGGTATTTAATGCAAAATTCGCCTAGCTTACCTTAGAGATTTAGGCATAGTTTGTTAGTAACATCTCTTTGTTGGTTGTTGCCTATAAATACTCCACCAAACAAACTTGAATGCAAGAGAATTTCATTTATTGTAGCCAAATTCTTGCTAATTTGCTTCACAACTTCTTATTTTATGATTGTGAGTTCTTGATTGCTTGGTGTAGGCATTAAACAACATTGTAATTGGGTTGAGAGTTAACCTAGCTTTCAAAACTATTGTAATAGATTAAAGTGTGAGCCTGTGTAAAATACTTAAGTGAGGTTTTGTGTAACATCCCCAGTCACATTCATTAGCATTATCACATGAGCATATGCATTAGATAAATAATCATTTAGAAGTACCATTGCATTTGGGGACATTGGAACATATATGTAGTGTTTGTATAGTTGTATGGCAAATTGTTTTATGTTGTGTGCATGTTATAATGTCATAAATAATGGTGTTTTAGAGCTTAATTAAAAGTATAAGGAGTATCTAGGAATTAGGAGATGGATGGATGGATGGATGTGCTTAATGAGTGAAGAAGAGGGACTAAAAGCAAAACTTTTAACTTTCAACCAATAGGAAA
>CATIWR010031002.1:0-21561 GCA_949677035.1 Omphalea diandra | reverse complement strand
CTCTTATTCTCTTGGATTACAACTTCCATCCAAGAGATCTACCTCAATTACTCCATAATTCTCACTAACCATGCATGATTAACATGTCATGAGATGTTAATTCCAGTTAAGAAGAAGATAAATTTACTTACCTACTGTCCCAAATTGAAAAATCCTAGGCAGCTCACTCTTCTCCCTCTCTTCTTCTTCTTCTTCTTCCTCTTCCTTTCTTTCTTCTTCCTCTTCCTCTTCCTTTCTGGTATACCCCCACATTTTTCCCTCAAAATCTAACCCTAATGGTCTGTATTTTATCTTAAATAAGTCAAAAGATTGGGGCTGGTTTCCTATTGGTTGAAAGTTAAAAGTTTTGCTTTTAGTCCCTCTTCTTCACTCATTAAGCACTTCCATCCATCTTCTAATTCCTAGATACTGCTTATACTTTTAGCTAAGCTCTAAAACACCATTATTTATGATATTTTAATATGCACACAATATAAAACAATTTGTCATACAACTATGCAAACACTGCATATATGTTCAAGTGTCCCCAAATGCAATGGTGCTTCTAAATGATTATTTATCTAATGCATATGCTCATGTGATAATGCTAATGAATGTGGCTAGGGATGTTACAACAATGACATATAGAAAGATGGCAGTGACATAGGAAGGAAGAAGAAATTGACTTTTAGGCTTTGTGCTCATGTGGATCAACTGATCCATAAGATAATGACCAGTTTGAATTGGTTTGTTTTTGGTAAGATAGAAAAGGAAAGCAAGATTCTTTTAGGATACTTTTTCATTACCATCCCCTCTTGCATTAACAGAGAAGGTGATGATATGATGAAGTAGCCAAAAAGGTAGGGTATAAATATATTTGGCTAATGAAGTCTTGGGGTCATGTTTGGTCTCGATAGAAATTTTGGATCAAAACTCAAAATAAATGACATCAAGAGAAGAGATGATGAACAAAATGTCATCCCCGACTTGAAGATTAAATAGATTAGGAAGTTGTTCGAAGGTGGTGAAAAAAGGGTCCCCAAAGGCTCAAAATACTAACCCATATCGGCTGGTGCGAGATTCCATTCTCTAACTTAGAGTCATGGTGCACATAAATTCTTGCACAATCTCCTTATATTCGAGCTCGTCACAAAAAATAAATTTGTTCCATCCCAAGTTTGAGAGAAATGTATGGATCTCATCTTTGATGCCCAGAGACTCAAGAAGGAAAGTGGAAGGGATTTTGTTCGGTAGGATAATCTTAAAAACATTTGCCTTGTACTGATGTTTCTCCTCTTTCGTGATCCCTTTCATCATGTGTAGAGCTGGTGGTCTAGAAGTTTATGCTACTGCCTTTCCCTTTTCTAGTCTTGAGGTTTTCTTAAGGGCCATTTGAGAATGAAAGAAGATTTGAAAGTTTTTGAGAATAAGAAAGAATAAAGATTAAGATTTTTAGTAGTAATGAATAGGAACATTGTTGAAGGGATTTATATAGGATAGGAAAATGGGTGAAAATGACCAAAAATGGGTCACAAATGCATTAAATAAAAGAGTGCCATTGATTGGCAATCAAATCACTTAAATGCATGACAGTTACCCAAAGTCACAACCGTTACTTGCAAGTTGCGACTGTTAATTCTGAAAAATATAAGTAATGGACAAAAAATCCAAAAAGAAATGTTGCGTTCAACAGTCAAAAGATTTAAAATTTGAACAAATTTGCAGTGGGGAATGAATGTTGTGACTGTGAATTGATGGTCGATAGCCGAATGATGAGTGCCTGTAATTCGCGACTGTGAATTAAGGAATAATGATCGTGAATTACAAGTAAGAAAAGATAACTATGAAATGATAAGACTTGACTTTTTAAGTTGTGATCCACTTAAAATATTGATGTCTAATTTATACAAATTAGCATAGAGGCATAATTGCACATAAAATTAAGACATCCAAAGAGATAAATATACATACATTACACAAAGTAATCATTCAATAAGGAATAATGCAACGAACAAAAAACATTTTAGAAAGATCTAACTTTTCACTTCAGGGAGGTTCCATTAAGCATTCCCAACTCTTAATGAAGTTCATCCTTTCTTCATTAAGAGGCTTTGTGAAAATGCCCACAAGATGATGATTTGTGTTTATAAATTCTAACACTACGTCACCATTTTAGACATGATCTTTAAGAAAATGATGCCTAATGTATATATGTTTGCTCCTAGAGTGTTGGATGGGATTTTTGGAAAAATTTATTGCACTAGTGTTGTCACATTAGATGGGAATGTGATCAACAACTTTTCCATAATCTTTTAATTGTTGTTTCATCTAAAGCATTTGGGTGCAACATAACCCGCTACTACATTTTCAGCTTCGACGATGGGTAAGACAATTGAAACTTGCTTCTTATTAAATCAAGACACTAAGCACTCTCTTATGAATTGGCAAGTCCTAGAACTGCGCTTTCTATCTAGAAGATTGCTAGCATAATCTGCATCCGAATAACCTATGAGGCTAAATAAGGAATCTCTAGGATACCACAAACCTAGATATAATGCTCGATGTAATATTTAGAAATCCTTTTAATAGGATTTAAATGAGGTTCTGTGGGACAAGATTGAAACCTAGCACACATGCATACATTAAACATTATATCAAGTCTAGAAATGGTAAGATAGAGTAGAGGATCATACCTCGATATCTCTTTTCATCAACTAACTTACCCTATTCATCCTTGTCCAATTTGATGGTAACATTCATTGGTGTTTCTACTACTTTACAACCTTCCATGCCAAATTTCTTGAGAATGTCCTTTGTGTATTTGGCTTGGCTGATGAAGATCCCTTCTTTGGTTTGCTTGATTTGTAAACCAAGGAAAAACTTGAGCTCTCCCATCATGCTTATCTCAAATTCCACCCTTTGAAGTATCACCAATGATTAAGTCTTTTGGGTGATGCTTGAAAAATATCCAATCCTTGGGAAGATCTTGGTTTGGTGATTTCACTTGTTGATGTTGAGGTTCTTTATCTTTTTTTTGATGATTTTCTTTCATCATGTTCTTCATTCTTTTCTCTTATAGTATGCTCCCAATTCAATTTCTCAAAATCACATACAATATCATTAACAAAAGAACCTTTCCGAAGATCAAGCTTACTAGATTCGTTAGACACAATATTCATAAACTCTTCAACAACCATTGAACTCTTATTAAAAACCCTAGAGGCTTTACTAGTAGTGGAGTAACCTAAGAAAATGCCTTCATTCATTTTTTAATCAAATTTCCTAAGATTATCCTTGGTATTCAAGATATAACACTTACATCCAAAAAATCTTAGGCATTCTAACTTAGGCATTCTACCATTCCATAGCTCATAAGAAGCTTTATTAAGAATGGATCTTTTAAAAACTCAATTTGCAATATAACACAAAGTATTGATAGCTTCAGCCTAAAAGTAATTTGGCAATGAATACTCATTGAGCATAGTTCTAGCCATCTTTACTAGTGTCTTATTCTTCCTCTCTATAACACCATTTTGTTGTGGTGTTCTAGGAGTTAAACAGTTATGAAATATCTCATTCTCTAAGCAATAAGATTTAAAAGCTTCATTTTGAAATTCCTTTCCATGGTCACTTCTTATAAAAGAAATGAAGTAACCCTTTTCATTTTGAATCCTTTTTGCAAAATTTTTAAACACATCAAAAGTATCATGCTTATGAGCTAGAAAGGAAACCCAAGTAAACCTAGGGTAATCATCAACTAAGACTAGTGCATAATGTTTTCCACCTAAACTAGCACTCAGCAGGTCATGTAAAGTCTATATGAATTAATTAAAGAGGTATACATATGCTTACATTATTCTTTTCTTTGAAAGAAGATTGATGTTGCTTCCCCATTTGGCAAGGACCACATGTTTTGTCTCTAGAGAATCTTAGCTTGGGAAGACCTTCCGCTAGCTTTCCTTTTGATAAGCTTTGTAGGAGCTCTATGCTAGCACATCTAAGTATTCTATGCTATCACCAAGCTTCATTATTAAGAGGTATGAGACACTTAAAGGATTGGTTAGCCAAATCGTCTAAGTCAATTAGGTAGGTATTGCCCTTCCTTTCACCCTTGAAAACTATCATTTTATCCACCAAAGTGGTAACTTGACATTTTCTAGGGTCAAAAGTGACTTTATTACCTTTGTCACGTAATTGACTTACACTAAGCAAGTTCTATTGTAAGCCATTAATAAGTAAAACATCATTAATTAAAGAGCAACCATTCTTACCAATGATCCTAATTCCAATTACCTTGCCCTTGGCATTATTTCCACCTCGTTTTCCTTTAGGGCCATGAATAGCTTTTTATTGCTCGTCATGTGCTTTAAGCATCTGCTATCTATATGCCAATTATTTGCTTCATTGGTGGCTGCCAAACACCCCTTTATAACATAAGTAAATCATCTTTGCTTTGGTACACAAACATACTTGGACTCTAAGGGGTTAGGTTTTAAATGATCCTCCAACTTGAGATGTGCCTTCCTAATATAGCAATAAACATTTATACATCCATACTTCATGCAATAGTGACATTAGAGTTTAGACTTATGTGTCTTTCTCCTATGCATTGCCTTGGTATGAGTGGGGGATTTTCTCATACCAACATAGTGTGTGACGCATGAACATATATGAATGGGTGCAGAAGTAAATTTTTTATATGTGTTTGAATGAGCATGCTTTTTATTGTACATGTACGCATGATTGGCCTTCTTAGAAATAGGCCTTAAGCCTTGTTGCACCTTTCCTTTACTCTTAGGCAATGGTGGTTTAGTGCTTTGAGAACTTTTCTTTCCAACAACCTTAATACTTGATGTTTCAAGTGTTCAGGCCTTGATAAATGTTGTAAGTGAAGGTGTAGAAGAAGAGGCTCCATTAAAGCATAGACCATGCCTAACTAAGGGAGGTCTTTATGATACAATAAGTGTATCCAAAGCTTCCTTACCCTTGTGGAACTTAGAAATAGAGTTTCTAAGCGCAATGACTTCACCATTCAAGGAGTTATTCCCTTTTCTTAATGAGGTTAGGGATGAAGATGACATGGATAAACTTTCCATAGACTTCTTAAGTTCTTCACTTGAAGCCCTCAATTCACTTACAAGACTATTTAGGGATTTAAACTCATCCTCTAATTTAATTCACTTCTTCTTGTAAGTTTTCATTTGTGACTTATATTTGGCACCTTTCATTGTGAGATATTCTAAAAGCTCATCATTTGACTCATTAAATTCAGAATAAGAGTGAGGTGAAAAGCTTACCTCATTAGATGAATCCTCTTGAGCCATGAAGCATAGGTTTGTAACCTCTTCCTCGTCATCTTCTTCACTTGAGCTATTTTCTCTTCGTCTGTATTCTTCTTCTTTTTCAACTTGGGGTAGTCATATTTGATGTGGCCTTACTTGCCACATTCATAACAAGTGTCATCATTTAATCTTTCTTTGGGAGTTGGAATTTCTTTTTTGAAGTTTCTTTTTTCTTTTCTTCTTCTAATCAGCTCCTTAGTTCTTTTGAAAGAATTGCAAGCTCCTCCTCCTCTTTATCACTTCCCTCTTCACTTGAGGCCACTTCTACTTCCTTCTCCTTTGATGAAGGAAGACATGAGTACCAAGGTTCTCCTTTCTAGTTTTTTAGATTTCTCTCATTGACCTCTCATTCTCTTCATTTCTTCATCCTTCTTTAAGGCTAATTCATGAGTTAAGAGTTTGCCTATTAAGACATCCATTGGCACCTTTCCTATCTCCGGGTTGGACTCTTAGATACTACACACCCTTGCACCAAAATTTTCAAGAGGTAAAGATTTTAGAATTTTAGAATTTACCTCATGATTGGTGAGAACTCTCCTAAACTTCTTCATATTGGTGACGATTGCAAGGAGTCAATTTGTCATATCTGTGATGCTTTCTTCCTCCTTCATCATAAATAGATCCCACTCCATCACATACATCTCAAATCGGCTAGATTTCACTAAAATGGTGCCCTCATTATAGATCTCCGAAGCCTTCAAAATCCTATGAGCAGTAAGGCAATGTTGGACCCTCTCAATTTCTTCTCTTGAAAGAGAACTTAGAAGGATTGGTATAACTCTTTTATTTCTGCCATTTGATCTCCTATGAGTTTCAACCTACTCCTCTCTAAGGATCAACTCTTCACTTCCATCCACCACTTTGGTAAGTGGCTTCCACTCCTTTGCACCAATGTCCTAGAGGTTTACCACATCACTATACAAATAGATTTCCATCTTATACTTCCAATAAGTATAGTATGCTCCATCAAAGTATAGCTTGAGGTGATTATGGATTCCTTCTTGTGCCATGATCTTTACTCACATAATTAAGCATTGGAGTGAGTCCTTGCTCTGATACCACTTGTTAGCCTAGTGCACCAAGAAGGGGAGGGGGAGGGGGGGGGGGGGTTGAATTGTAGTTGATTAAAAATTAAAAAGAAGGTTAAGGTGTTTAGGAAGTTAAGAAGGAGAAGAGAAAAATCAACATAAGAAGTTTATAGTGGTTCAGGTGTTAACAAACCTTATATCCACTCTCTAATTCTTCACAATTGGGTATTTCACTCAATTAAACTAGTGTTTTCAAGCTGACACCTATCTTATACGACTTGCATTTTATGGCTCACACAAACCATTAAAACTTGTGTTTTTAGGCTCACACAAAAACCTATCACAAGTGTTTTGGATAGGCTCACACTTTAACCTCTTACATGTGTTTTGGATATGCTCACACTTTAACCTTTTACAAGAGTTTTAGATGCTAGGCTAACTCTCAACCTACTTATAAAGGTATTTATTGCTCACACCAAACAATTAACATCATATAAAGAAGAGTAAGAAGAATGAGTCGCAAATTGGCAAGAGTGTCATTATAATTAATTGAATTCTCTTGCATTTACATAAGTTTGGTGGAGTATTTATAGTTCATATCCACCAAAGAGACATTACTCAAAAAATATCCCAAAATCTCCAAGTTGTGCTAGGCAGATTTTGCATTAAATGCTTCTCAAGTGGAAGTCACGGTCGCGAATTTCTAATTTACCCTGAGGAGCCATAAATCACTGTAGAGAACCTTGTTTTATGTCTAAAGGCTATTCCATTTGTCCTTGATCCATTGGTTGTTCAAGAAATATAGTTGTTGTGTTTAACCAACTACTCAAAAGTTGTAATCACGATTGAACTTTCTCTTGGGTGCGACTCAGACCCCGAATTCTTCTATTTGGTGAGGAGACAATACTTTCTTGAGTCGTGGTCATGACCAATTCTTCATCCTTATGATTTTTTATTTCCACTGGTTGCCTTAGAGATGGTGTGGTGTGGCTGTGGCTTTGGTTTCCTTCTTTATTACTATGAAATTTGCGATCACGACCACTGATGTGAATGATACCGCGATTTCCTCTGTGAATCAAATAAGCACCCTTTGGCTAAGTTGTGGCTGTGAATTCGCCCGTAAATTCTTTTAGCCTAGCTCCATCCATCCTCAAAGCAAGGTCACGATCGTAGTCATGATTTAAGGGATACCAATTTCAAATTTGGATGTTCTTCTTAAAGATGGAGATTTTGAATTCCATCTAACTTCTAATGAAAATAAATCTCATAAACTGCAAAACAACACTTAATCAAAGCATTAGAATTGATCAATCTCCATTGTCAAGATCAAAAGAGGCTTATGACATAGGTTTAACCAACCTAGTCCAATAAAGCTCATTCCTTAGTTGGAAAATCAATAAAATGGTTGATAATTTTGATAGAGTTTGACATCAAATACATGACTAATAAGGTGATTAAAGGTCAAACAATTGCAAAATATTTGGCTCAATAACCACTTGTGGAAGGTAAAGTTGAGCTCTCTCAATTCTTAGGCAAACGACTAGAGGCAATTAAGCCTTAGGGTTAGAAATGTATTTTAATGGAGCAGTGAATAGGAAAGGAGTAGGTATATGCATAATCTTGATGTCACTTGAAAGATAATTATTTCCAATGGCCAAGAAACTGGATTTTAGAGTGACTAACAATATGGCTGAGTATGAGGCTTGTGCATATGGGTTAGAATCCCTAATATATATAAAAGTAAGGATGATCAAAGTATTTGAGGATTCATTGTTGGTCATTTCATAGGTAACTAATGAATGTAGTTGAAGGAAGAACATATAGGCCCATACTTACAACATTTGAAGAAATTGACCCAGAATTTCTAAGGGGTTATATTCTACCATTTTCCTTAAGAAAAGAATGCAATTGTTGATGCCTTAGCCACTTTTGGTTTTGTTTGGGATGGGTAAAATAAGATGCTAATGAAGCGATTAATCACACTTAAGTCCACAATATCGTGTTATGTTGACAGAGGGGTAATGCAAGTGTTGACAGAGGGGTGGAGCAAGCATCAATAGAAAATGGTGCATGATACTATGGTAACCAAAAATATTTAGAGAGTGGAGAGTACCTTAAGGGGGCTGAAAATGAAGGTAGGGATATAATCTAAAGGCAAGTAATATTATTCATAATTTATGATGGCATGGCGCATAAGCATATGCCCGATGGGGTTCATGTGAGATGTTTGACAAAGGAAGAAATGAGTAAGGTTATGAAGGAGGTACATGCAGGGATTTTGTGGTCCTCACATGAGTGGTAAAGTCTTGGCTAGGAAGATTTTGAGGATGGGTTATTATTTGACTATTATGGAACATGATTACATTCAAACTACTTGAAATTATCATAATTTTAGGTCTTGGTGGCCTCATCTATTTGTCTCTAATAAAGTTATAGAATTTAACTTCATTATGGTTATTCATAGCCTAGGCTATTGATGTGATAAGAGAGATTAGGCCAACTTTTACAAGGGGGCATAAATACATCGTGGAAGCAATGGATTACTTCTCGAAGTGGGTGGAAGCTGAGTCCTTAAGTAAGCTATGGGAAAAATAGATGGCTCGATTGATAGAAAAGAATTTCATTTGCCACTATGGCTTAACACATTACATCGTGACAAATAATAGGGTGCACTTTGAAGTGAAAAGTTAAGGTGTCTTAAAAAAGTATGAGTAACCCATCACAAGTCATCACCTTATAGGCCACAAGCCAACAGAGTAGTTGAGGCACCTAATAAGAATGTTAAGAATATCCTTGGTAAGATGGTTGAGACTTATAAGGATTGATAAGAGAAACTACCTTTTGCATTATGGGGGTACTGAATCACTACTAAAATGTCAATAGAAATGACATTATACTCCCTTATGTACAATATAGAGGTAGTATTACTAATTGCGATGGAGATGAAGTCTTTACTAGTATTTATTAAGATGAAGATTCTTGAATATCAATGTATGAGAAATGGGTTTGAATAGCTGGCTTTGCTTGACGAGAAAAGGTTGAGAGTGCTCTACCACATCTAGCTGTACCAAGTTAAGATGGCCTATTCAACACTTTCAATAAAAATAGCCAAAGCAAACACAATAAGAGTCAATGATCTAATGTTAAAGGCAATTTGACTGCAAGTTCAAAATCCTTGAGGAAAATTCAAATTGAACTAGAAAGGTCTTTACATGGTCAAGTAGATCAATTTAGGCAGTACTGTGAAGTTATCAGACATGGATATAAATGAGTTCTCTAAACCAGTGAACCTAGATAGGCTAAAGAAGTATTTTGTGTAAGGATGTGAAAAAATTAAAACAAGATTGATAAGTAAAAAACCTAAAATGGTGGCTTAGGTAAAAATTAGGGCATAAAAAAAAAAGAAAGTCTGCTAAGTCAAAAGCCAAAAGGGTGGCTTAGGCAAAAGTTAGGACATAAAACATGTAAAACTATAGCAAAAGTTGAGAGCGTACGAATGAGCACTAGGGAAGTCCATCTTAAGGTGACAACATGCAGGTAATAGTAAAAGAGGCAAGGATGAAGAGTGGTAAGCTAGTAAATTAAAGGCATTGAATAAGGCAATCTGATGATCAAATGTGGCATTATTAAAAGTAGTAATCATCCATCTAATTAATATATGATATGTAAATTGTAATGATTCATGGTAAGCATGATCTCAAAAAGAAATGCATTCGCACAATAGAAGTAATTTTTGTCAAACTTTGCTTTAGACTAAATGAAATACAAGAAGTTTTTTCCCTATACTTATTATTGTTATTGTGAATGATTGATAAGAATCCTATGTTATTAGTTGCTATTCAGCAAAGCCTTAAAGTTAACATCACCAAAGGTAAGGGTCTTGAATGCAAAGATATGGTAGATGTAACAATCAATGCAATTAGCCTCCAATTTATCTAGAAGGCACTAGGTCAAAGGTCTCTCATGTTAAACCTTAAGGTTTCACGTATTATTTTGATGATCACAAACATGTTAAATAGCTGCATCTTATCTAAGTTGTTTATGTTAGAACTTTCAGGTACATCAACTTTTTAGACTATGATGATTGAAGATGAATTCATGGTTATTATAGAGTAAAGGTTAAGCAAACTCAGCTTAACAAACCAATAGGTGTTGTCTTCTTTTAATAGACATTGTGGACCTAGAAATGGACATTAAAGATATCATAATAACGGTTAAAGAAACACTTTAACTTAAGTATAGTTTTTTAGACCTTCCAATGGATGTTGTCCATATTCCTAACATCCATTGGATAGTAGCCCTAACACAACTATTCACATTGAACTTTGCAATGAGCATTGATCTTGCCTTTAACAAGCATTGCATTTTTGCAACAGGTGTTGGAAAAAGTGGCTTAGATTGAGCAAAACTCTCTAGAACTTGAAATGATCATTAGTACATCTCAACAGGCATTAAAAAGCTCTCTAAATTAAGCCAAAGACTCTAGACTCACCACCAACAAGCCACATTTTTTATCTCAACAAGTGTTGAGCACATCTAAAAAGCATTAGAAGTTCACCAACAAGCATTGGATAAATGCTTTAGTTTGAGCTTTAAACACTGGACCCTTCAACGATAGGCATTCAAATCTCAACAAGTGTGGAAGGTGCTACTAATGAGCATTAAAAATCTTCCAACAATCACCTATTTGTGTGAAATCAATGATGGTTGATGCATTAGCAACAAGCGTAGAGATTTCTTAATGGTATTGATAGTCTACAGCTATAAAGTGAAGTGACATCTTTTTTTTTTTCTAATGACTAGTTCTTTGTTCATGATATAAAAAAACTTGCTCTTAATAAAAATACTTAGAGAACTATTTCATTAAGTGAGTATTATAAAATAAAAGCTTTTCTTAATAAAAAAAAAAGTTGAACAAATAGTGATCTAACTATCTACAGAAATTCATTATTCAAAACTTGCAAAAGTTATCTTCAAAATAAAGTTTGAAGAATAAACTTCTCAAAAATTATCTTCACATTCTCAACTTTATCAAGCATACCTTATGGGAATACTGAAAGTGTCTTTATTACTTGAGTCCAAAAGCTTTCCTCTTTTTTAAAGCATTATATTTATTTTGAGGAAACATTAGGTTGGGAAACCTTGAAAACCAAACCTTATGAAGATTTAAAGTAGTATCTAAAAACTACTTTGGGTTATGGTGAGTAGTATTGTGTGATCTACTTATAAAAGGTAGATAAAACCTAAATCACTTGTAAATGCTTGGTAAGTGCCTAAAAACTTACTTATGTAAAGGTTATTAATAGTACCTTGAGCTGTCAAGATAGTGAAAGCTCTAGTGGAAATACTCGAGGAGAGGACGTAGACAAATTGTTCCAAACCTCTATAAATCTTATTCTTTGATTCATCCATTTTCACATTTAGTTTTAATTTTTATTACTTTTTCATTGCACTATTCAACCCTTTCTCCTTCTAGGGCACCTAGAGATAGCAAGTGGTATCAGAGCAGGTCTCTTCATGAAAGCTTAAGTGCATAGAGCAAAGATCATGACAAGTCATAAAGAATCACAATCCATCCACAAGCCCCCATTCTTCAATAGAGATTACTATAGTTACTAGAAGAAACTTATAGAGATCTTCCTTAAGAGTGAAACCATTGACCTATGGGAAATTATTGAGGAAGGAAGAGAAGTTCCAACAAAGCTAATTGGAGATGTTCTTGTACCTAAGCCAAAAAGTGAGTGGACGATTGAAGAAAATAAGGCAAACTTAAAAAGTATAAGAGCAATGCATGTTCTCTTCTATGCAATCCATAAATCTTAGTATGCTAAGTTACACATCAACCAAAGAAATATAGGACACATTACAAACTCAGCATGAAGGAACCAGTGAAGTATAGAAGAAAAAGATACAAATGCATACATACATTTATGAAATATTTGTATATCAACCTAGTGAAATTGTTATTGAGATGTATAATAAATTTATAAAAATTATATGGTCTCTCAAACCTTAGGGAAGACATATACAAATAAGGATATGGCAGCAAAAATTATGAGAACACTTCCCAAATATAAGTGGGAAGCTAAAAAGATATCTATATATGATACTAACAAACTGGGAGTCTCGTCACTTAATGAGCTTATGGGAAAGCTATTAGCTTATCAGATCACTCTTAAGAAGCCTACTAAAAACAAAAGGATGAAAAAGAAAGACTTAACATTGAAAGCCAAAAAGGTACGTTCTGAAATCTTTCTACTTCTTACTTACTAACTTCTTCCTCTTTTAGTGATGATGAAGATAGTAATGAAGATGAGAATCTTGCCTTCATTACAAACCAAGTAAAGAAGTTTCTTTCAAATAAAAGGGGTAGAAAGGTAAGGAACTATAAGAAGAAAGGCACTAAGAGTTAACTCACCTGTTATGGATGCAATGAGAAAGGGCATATAAAATCAGACTATCATACGATCAAGAACAGCGAGCTCCCTTCCAGAAAGTACACCTCTAAGAAAGGAAAGGAAGTGTATAAAGTCATATGGAATGACACTAGTGATTCCGAACCTGATGAGGATGAAACAAGAAAGGAGTTAGCTAACCTCTATCTCATGGCAACTAAGGAGTAGTCAAATAAATCCTCAAGTGAACACACTTTCAGTAGTGATAGTGATAGTGATGGCGACAAAGAGGTAAATCCTTTTGACTCCTATTTTAGAGATAAGTTGTACTTTATAATCACCAAATTCACTATGAGCATTAAGAATCTTAGATCTAATACCTTTTTTTTTCAAAAAGAGAAAAAATCCCAGAAAGAAAGTGCTAAGTGTCAAGAAACTCTAGCTAAAGAGGTAAAGTCTCTCATAGATGAGAACCTTAAACGAAAGGAAAATCTCAATAAGTTCACTAAAGGAAAGAAAAAGTTAGACTCTATCTTTGGGGGACAAAGGAGTCCATCTATCAAATATGAATTAGGTTATAATGCCACTACTTTAATGGCTTCCTCCTTTTTTCAAACAATCTTTGTTAAGGCCAAAGAGAATAATGTTTCTAACTATGTTATGAAGCAAAAGGTTTTTAAGAAGGAAAATTACACTAATAATGGTTCAAGAGGGAAGTCTCAACACAATCGCACAAAATTGAGAAATACTCCCCATAGATTAAATTATGCCTACACATATAACTTTTACAAGCCTGAGAGGTAAGTTATACAAAGACACAAAAATTGGGATAATTATAGGTAAAGACACACACAACATAAGAGAATTCCTCATATGAGAAATACTCCTAGGCATATTGCTCAAAAAAGCTACAAGTCTAAAAGAGACTATATTTCTATACCACCTAGAGGTGGGATATCAGCTCACTTTGATGGTGATTGTTTCTATTGTGGTTTATATGGCCACATTGCCTATCATTGCCAATCTAGAAGGTATGATAAGCAGTTGGTAAGAGCTAACCCCCTAGGACCTAAGAAGGTTTGGGTACCTAAGACGTAATCTTTTATGCTTTGTAGATGTGCTTAAAATCGCATGTTAGAGAGCAAAAGTGATATTTTGATAGTGGATGTTCAAAGCACATGACAAGAGAAAGAAAGTTCTTCATACAATTGGAAAAGGTTAAAGGTCTTAGAAATGTATCTTTTGGAGACATGGCAAAGCCAAAATTGTTAGCATAGGTAAAGTTGGTAAAGATGATGACTCACTATCCTTGATAAAATACTGCTAGTAAATAGACTCAAGCACAACTTGCTAAGTCTAAGTTAGTTTATGACAAAGGTCTTAGAGTTATGTTTGAGCCACAGGCATGCTAGGTGTTAAAGATGAGTGATAACAAAATTTTGTTCATTGGTAGAATAATTCATAATACTTATGTAATTGATTTAAATTCTCTTGCCAACCATAATGCAAAGTGTTTAGTCTCCATAGTGGATGAAGGTAAAACCTAGCATAGAAGGCTAGGACATGCTAGTATGGAACTCCTCAATAAGTTAAAGAAAAGACACTTGGTTGATGGTCTACCTAAAATCAAGTTTACAAAGAAAGGAGTTTGTGAAGCATGTTAAAGAGGTAAAAAAAAAAATTATCCTCATTCAAAGCCAAGAACAAGGTAAGTTCTTCTAGACCATCCAATTGCTTCACATTGATATATTTGGCCCTACTAGAATATTTAGCTTGGGAGGCATACATTATGCATTTATCATAATAGGTGATTACTCTAGATATACTTGGGTATTGTTCTCCCTAACAAGGGTTCTTATTTTGAAGCATTTAGAACCTTTGTCAAGAGAATTCAAAATCAAAAGGATTTGAAATTGTCTTTTATTATGAGTGACCATAGAGGAGAGTTTGAGAATGCTAAGTTTCATAGCTTTTATGATGAGTATGGTTTCTCATATAACTTCTCAACTCCTAAAAAACCATAACAAAATGGTAGGGTAGAAAGGAAGAATAAAACTCTTTAAGAAATGGCTAAAACCATGTTGAATGAGTATAATCTTCCTAAGTTTTCTTGGGTTGAAGGAGTTAACACTTCACACTATGTCTTAAATAGAGTCTTAGTGAGATCTTTGTTAAAGAAAACTCCCTATAAGTTATGCAATAATAGAAAGTCGAAGATTGCATATTTCAGAGTTTTTGGTTACAAGTGTTTTATTCTAAAGACTAAAGACAACCTTAGTAAGTTTGACTCCAAATCTGATGAAGGAATTTTCCTTGGATACTATACTACTTGTAAAGGGTATACAATCTTAAACAAGAGAATACTTATTATAAAGGAGTCTATGCATGTTGTATTTAATGTACTCAACCCCATTTCTTCAAGAAAAGAGGAAGAAGTTAATGATCTTGTAGTTCCCATGAGTGAGCTAAATATTGGAGAAGAAGGATAGAACATGGATATGCTACAAGACTTGAGGAATGAAAGAAATGAAGATCCATCTTTTCCTACTCTTATTGAAGGGTAAAATCAGCTAGAAAAGGGTTGAATTTTCAAGAAAGATCACCTAAGAGATCTTATCATTAGTGATCCATCAAGTATGGTAACCATTAGATCATATCTTAGAAATGCATGTAGTTATTTTGCTTTTGAATCCCTTATTGAGCCTAAGACCATAGATGAGGCCATTAGAGATGAATAATGGTTCTTGCTATGCAAGAAGAACTCAACCAATTGGAAAGAAACAAAGGGTGGACCTTAGTTCCTAGACTTCATAATCATTCTATTATTGGAACCAAATGGGACTATAAAAACAAACTTGATAAACATGGAGACAATGTTATGAACAAGGCTTGATTAGTAGCCAAAGGCTATAACCAAAAAGAAGGGATTGACTTTGATGAGACCTTTGCACTTGTAGCTAGACTTAAAGCTATTAGAATTCTACTTGCATTTACATCTCATATGAATTTCAAGTTATATCAAATGGATGTCAAAAGTGCTTTTCTCAATGGGTATATTGATGAGGAAGTGATGTTGAACAACCTCCTAGTTTTGAAAGCCATTGCTTTCCTAATCATGTGTTCAAACAAACCAAAGCCTTATATGGTTTAAAGCGAGCTCTAATAGCTTGGTATGAGAGATTGAGCAAATTTCTTATAAAAAAAAAGTTTTTTTAAGATTTGGTAGACATAACCCTTTTTACTAAGAAAAAAGAAATGAGACATATTGTTAGTACAAATATATGTAAATGATATCATATTTGGTGCTACTAATGTTTGCTTATGTGAAGATTTTTCTAAAGTAATGAAGAGTGAGTTTGAAATGAGTATCATGAGTGAACTCAAATTCCTCAGATTACAAATCAAATGAGGAGAAGAATAAATCTTCAATAACCAAGCCAACAAAGGAACTAATTAAAAGATTTGGCATGGATAATAACAAACCTTATAAAACTCTTATGAGCATCAACATCAAGCTAAGAAAGACAGAGGTATGATTGGTAGTCTATTCTATCTCACAGTCTCTAGACCTAATAGTATATACAATATTTGCTTATGTGCTAGAGATTAATCTAATCCTAAAGAATCTCACTTGCTTGCTGTGAAACACATACTTAAGTATCTTATTGGTACCCTTAACTTAGGACTTTGGTATCCTAAGAGTTTTTCATTTGAGTTAAATGCATTCTCTGATACTGATTTTGCTGGGTGTACCTTAGATAGAAAAAACACTTCAGGCACATGTCAATTACTTGGTCAATGTTTAGTGTCTTAGAGTGGAAAAAAGCAAAACTCAGTTACTTTATTAACTATTTAAGCTAATTATATAGCTGCTAGACTATGTTGTGCCCAAATCCTATGGATCAAACAACAACTTCTCGACTACAATGTTATTGTAAAGCAAGTTGCTATTAAGTGTGATAACACTAGTGCTATAAACTTGTTTAAAAATCCCATTCAGATTTCTAGAAGCAACTATTTAGACATCAGACTTCACTTTCTTAATGATCATGATAGTAATGGAGATAATGTGTTGAAATTTATTGGTACAAACCATCAATTGGTAGATGTTTTCACAAAACCTCTTTTGTAATCAAATGATGCAATTCATCAAAAGAGAACATTGTAAGATTGATGGAAATACCTTGGAATAACTTCAAATAGGTTTATTTCCTTCTCAATTAATTTATAATTCTTATTACTTGTGACGATATTTGATCACTATTGAAGTTTTCAGATTTAATAACTAAAGATTTCAATTGTGTTTGCTATTGATTAAACTATCCAAATATTAGTTAAATTTATTATCATTTCATTGAATTTAATTAATAACATTCATTAGCTAAGCTTTCAAAAATGATTGTCATTGAAAAATCTATTTCAGACTATGTTTTTATTTTAGTAACATGGCCAATAGTTATTGCATATGACATAATGATCATTGTGTCACATATAAGCATTTTCATTTTGATTTTGTTAGTCTCTATGATCGTTGCATATCCCCAACGACCGTTGTCAGCATTTCAATGATCGTTTCGAACTAGCCACCATCATTGCTTGAAGAACACTTGGAAGACCAAGCTAACAGTAATGTCTAATAGTCTTTGCTTAACTTGCAATAGTCGTTGAACATTCCCAACGATCATATTTTAAAAAAGGAAAACCCATTGAACTTTTATTTAAACCCATTAAATCATTTTGCCTTCTCTTCATCTCTCTCTCAATTTTTGCTATAATTTTTTGCATTTTGCTTGCATTGATCCCTTAAATTACTCATGACATCAAAAATTGACTCCATCAAAAGAATCAAACAACCTACTAGAAAGAACCTTCAACCTTCCTATATTAGCACTAACTCTAAAATAGAAGATAATCTTACTTTTATGATTATTCAATAAAAAAAAGGAGTACAAAACCTTCAAACTTGGAATTACAATAGAAGAAGAAGGCTAAGATAGCCCATAAATCTAAGGGCAAAGGGAAAGTAATTTAAATAGAGCACACTTCCAAATCAAATTCAAAGCCTACAACTGATCCTCTACCTTAAAAATTTCATCCTAAAATTGAAAAAGAAAAACCCTTGGCTCAAAAACTACTGAAATGATAGCTTGGTGGTGAAATTTCTTAGAGTTGAATGATTTGCAAAGGTACAATTTGGTAGAGCAAGTTAAGGATCTCATGATTGGCATTATATGGGAATTCTTCTGCCACATCAGAGAACCAACATAATTAGATCTTATTGTGCAATTCCTAATTACTTTGGAAGTGTTAAGAAATTACTGTGATGTCTATGCTAAAGCTGGCACAATCAAGTTTAAGCTTTCTAGAAAGAAATACAAGATTAGGCTAATTAACTTGGCTAAGTGTTTTGATGTTACCATCATTGGTTTGATAGAGCCTCCTCCAACCTCAAAGTAGATATCAACCAATTTTTGAAGTTCATAATTGATGGAACAAGCAATTACCATAACAATAACATTAAAGCTTCAAAAGATTAAGAGCCAAGCTTTAAGGTTTGCCCACAGGTTCATTACATGGAATATAAATGGAAGGGGACAATAAAATGGCAACTACACCATGATGGACTTGTTTTACCTCTGGTGCATAAAGAACAAGTAAAAGATAAGCACACCTTAGTTGTTATTGCAAAGAATTGATGGGCAAATTGGCAAGCCTAATGACTTTGTGATGGCTCACAACATCACAAAGATTGCAAAGTTTGTCAAGGCCATCCCCTATTGAAGCGGAGCTCAAGGATTATGACATGATGCTGGAGAAGCTACCTAACAATAGGCTTATTAGAAAGAAAATGCTATTAAGCATAGGTATTCTATAGAGGTTAAACACATGATTGATATGGAAAGTACTTAAGGAATGAGAAGTTCCTCAAGAAGAAGAGGATAATGAGAATATTGAAGAAGCTATCAGCGTAAGGGTTGTAGTAGTTAAAGGACTATCTACTCCATCTCTCTCTCTCCTTTTTAAGCAAATAATGTTTAGCAGCTAGAAGCACCCATTGCAGCTATTAAGAGAGTTGAAGACTCGTACACTTCCCTTCACCAAATAGTGAGCTAGCTAAAACATGAGCTGAAGGATGAGAACTAGACACTTAATTGGATTGTGGAAGGATTGAATCTACAACTTGGAATTCTAAGTGATCAAAAGCAGCAAATGGCTCCACCTGAGCATAAAGATACTTCTTCCAATCAATAAGATCCCCTATAAGAGGCTAAGGAACCTGCACTACCAGCAGAGCCTAAGAACCACAAGTAACCTCAAGAGCTAAAATCACCCTTAGAACCTCAAGTTCGAACCCATTCCTCTCCTTCCAAAACCATTTCTCCTCATGAGTCATCTACATTATTTTATTTCCTTTCCTTTTTTTTTTAAAAAAAAAAGAACTAATGATTAGACAACATATCTTTTCTAATGTAAAATAAATTGTTGTCGTTGTCCTTTTGCAATGAATATATGGTATATATATTGATTATTGGTTCTTTTTGATAATGACAAAGGGGGAAAAACAAGAAATAAAATGGTGCATAAAATATGAACATATCTTATGGGGGAGAAAATTGTTAAAGCATGTTAAGGGTGATCAAATATCAATCTCTTAAAAGAGAAATTAAAGGATAAGATGATAACTCTTGTATGACCTTAATAGATTAAACGAGAGTTAATATTTGATCCTTAGTGTGTGTGTGTGTGTATATATATATATATATATATATATCCTTATTACTTTTGATTAGATTGCTTGTCATCATAAAAAAGGGTGAGAATGTTGAACCTCAAGGTTCCAAGTCTTGTTTTGATGATCACAAACATATCAAAGAGCTAACTCTTATCCGAGTTATTTGTGTTAGAACTTTTAGGTACATCAACTGTTTGGACTATGACGATTGGAGATGAATTCATGGTTGAAAATGCAAAGTATTAGTGAGTAAAGGTCAAGGTGAACTTAGATTAACATTCTAATGAATGTTGTCTTCTTCCAATAGGCATTGTGGACCTAACAATGGGCATTAAAGATATTACAACAAGCATTGGAGAAACACTTTAACTTAAGTATAGTTTTCTAGACCTTTCAATAAACGTTGTCCATATTCCCAACTTGCTCTGACATGGCTGTACACATTAAACTTCGTAATGGGAATTAATCTTGCCCTCAATACGTATTGCAATTTCGCAATAGGTGCTAGACAAAGTTCCTTGGATTGAGCAAAACTCTTTAGAACCCGAAATGGGCATTGGTCTATCTCAACAAACATTGAAAAGCTCTATAAATTAAGCTAAACACTTTGAACCTAGCAATAAGGCATATTCTTTATGTCAATAGGTGTTGAGCACATCCAATGGGCGTTAGAAGTTCACTAACAGGCATTGGATAAATGCTCTAGTTTGAGCTTTAAGCACTGGACCCCTTAATGACAGACATTCAAATCTCAACAAGCATTGAAGGTGCTGCAAACAGGCATTGAAAATCTTTCAACAGCCATTGAAGGACTTGTGTAAACCTTAAAAAATAGAGTATCAAGTTCACAGATTCTGAGAATCAAAAATAGGCATTGATCCTCCTCTAAAGGGCATTAATGTTTAAAAAGTAATGACCTTTTTTTTTATTCAATGGTCATTGAAGAAAAAGTGAAATAACCCAATGTAAAAGTTAAAGGAGGAAAGTTAAGTCAAGTTCTCTTTAACAGCTAGTCCCAAAGATCATTTTGATGGAGCCAATGACCATTAAGAGTGTATTTTGCTTGACAACTGCCCATTTGTGTGAAATCAATGATGTTTAATGCATTAATAATGGGCGTGGAGATTGCTCAACGGGCGTTGATAGTCTACAGTTGTTATATGAATTAACATTATCTTTTAATCACTACTAGTGGGTTATTTATTAACATATCCAACATATTATTTATAAAAATTAGGATGAAATTGAGGTCACTTAATACCTCAAATAATTACTAAAATTGGACTATTTTACATAATAATCTTTACAAGACAACAAATGCAAAAAAAAAAAAATATTAAACCTATATTTTCTTTATTTCAAAAAATTTTAAAATAATATATATGCAACTAGACATATTAAAAATACTTCATTCAAATTTTTAGATCAAAATAATATTATTTATTATTTTAAATTAATTATCTTCTATAACAGTACTGCACAGATCTACTTTCAGGTAACTTTTGAAATTAATCTTATAAGCACTCTTGGATTGACCCTAAATATTAATTTATGATACTATATAGTTAGACCATAAACATATGATAAAATCAATAGTGGAAGATTTTTATAACTTCTAATATAAAATTTTTAATCTAATACTAAAAATCTATCTCAACAAAATTATCACAACCATTCAATTTAAGCCATTTAAACTTTCTATTTCGCTATAGCTACTCCTCAAGGTCATTTTATCTCAAGATTATACATAATATATAGGTTTACAATTATTTTCCACAATTAATTAATACTCTAACCAAATTTTCTAATTTAATCTCAAGTAAAACTCCAAATTGAAATCCAAGAATTCACTTTCAATTTAATTTATCAAATTTATTTTGTTTAAATCCATCAACATCAAATTAAATATTCTAAACTGACAATAAATATCTCAAACTATAGAATAGATCTACTCACCTTAGAAAAGAGGTTGAAACAACCAATAAATACTTAATTAGTCTCAAAACATTCAGAATATATATATATATATATATATATATATATATATATATATATATATATATATATATATAAAATATATTTTA
>CATIWR010030966.1:0-52658 GCA_949677035.1 Omphalea diandra | reverse complement strand
GGTTCGCGGTTGCTACTAGTAAGATGCCTCCACGAAATTTGACTTCCAACAGTCTTCTGGGATACTTGTCAAGCTATGGTTGTGGATTTACTTCCCTTTTGAGTTACTTTGAAATTCGCGGTCGCAACTAAGGCGTGACTTGCACTGCAAATTCGTCTGTGTCATTTTAGCTTCTTCCTTTCTAAGGGTCACGGCCGAGAATGGCTCTACGATTTTGCTTGCTTGAGTTTTGGCATGTCGTAACATGAGCCACGGTCGCTAATCCTAGATTGCGGTCGCGTTTTACATCTCACTTTGGAGTTTCTCAACTCCTCTCATTTCTTCTTGAGAGATTGATTTATTTCTGTAAAAACAACACCTATTTGAAATATTAGTGATGATCAATCTACTTTGTCAAGATCAAAAGAGGTTCTAAACCTAGGATTGATTATCCTGGTCCAATAATAGTTTTTATCGCACAAAGAAATTGATGCAAGGTTTAAGGCTTCTAATTGAGAACATTCATTGTTGCAAGAATAATTGCATGTTATACTAAGGTAAAGATAGTGTTTTACGTACATGCAAATTTGTGATTTCCCCGAATATAGGCGCATGCCTTGAGGATCAATTACATCTAAAAAAGATATTCCATATAAGAAAATGTATTATTTTCCTCCGACGTCGAGGCTACAAAGATTGTATGCTTTTGAAGCATCTGCTAAGTATATGAGATGACATGCAGGGCATGATTAGGAAGATGGTGTGATGGAATAATGTTCAAATTCTCCAACTTGGAAGCATTTTAACTGTATGAATTCATAGTTTGCATTAAAAATTCATAATGTGCATTTGAGATTATGCATTGATGGTTTTCAACCTTTTGGGAAATCTAGGCAATAATATTCATGTTGGCCAATTATTGCCACATATAATTTTCTATACTATCGATATGTATGAAGGAGGAATACATGTTCATCTCGATTTCGATTCTTAGACTAAACAACCCAAAATAGAAGTTAGATGAGTTCTTGTAACCTATAATTGCAGAATTGAAACATCTTTAAGAATGCAAACTGGAGACATATGATATCTCAACAAAATAAAATTGTGGGATAAGAACAACTTTGCTTTAGATGGCATATGATTTTCCTGCTTATGGTATGTTGTTTGGTTGGAGTACATAAGGCAGACATGTGTTTCCATATTGCATGAAACATGCTTATGCCTTTACGCTTCCGAATGGTGGTAAGCAATTATGGTTTGATAATACCCATAAATTCTTATCAGATGATCATCCATTTAGATGGAACAAAACTGCATTTCTTAAGAATAGATTGTTAAAGCGGTGGCTCTACCTATACAGTTAAGAATAGAGATACTTAAGGAAATCAATAGATTATGATTGATGAAAGTCACTAAAGTTGGGTTTGATGAGGTTAATGCACAATATCAAAACAAATAAGATGTTGGTGGAAGAAACATAGTATATTATGAGATTTACCTTATTGAAGTGCTAATTTGACAAGGCAAAATTTAGATGTTATGCACATTGAGAAGAATGTGTTTAAGAATACTTTTAATATGATGCTAAATATAGAAGGCAAATCCAAAGATAATGCAATATCTAAAGAAGACTTGAAGTTATTCTATCGGCGTCTAGAGTTACATCGGGATAATGCAACTGGAAAATATTCAAAGGTGAAGTATACATTAGTCGCGAGGTTTTGCTAGTCAATGTCTTCGTGTATACATGTACGAAGCAACATGACATGCATACATTTGTTGATGCATGCTTTAGGAATGCTAATGTAAGTTATATTATATTTATCAATTAAATAAAATTTTTATTTGTTATATTATTAGTATTATTACTAAAACTTTACAAAATGTAAGAAAAAACACTGGTAGACAGCGTCTACACATTTCATAGATAGCGTTTAGTTCTATGAAGCCTCATTAGGTGAACAAGCATGAGGTCTTCCTACTAGTAATTGATGAACAGGTCAAGGGACATATTTATGGTATGGGTGATTCTAATTTCGTTCACTTCTACGGTGATTCTAGCTCTAGCTCTTCCTCTGCCCCACCTACATCGATACAGGACTTGTAACTAGAGGTGGACAGGTGAGTTAATAAGAGGATCACAATATATCACTCACATGTCCAGTCTGTTAATGCTCCAATGCGTTCCATGGAGGAGTTGTTACATGTCGTGTTGCAATAGACTGGGATACTCTTCCCTCTAAGATACAAACACCTATGCCTCATATTCTGACTTTCGTTGCTACTGCTACCACTATTGCTTGTCCAGCTTCAGCGTTTGGCGATGCTTGTGGTATTGATCCTACAGCTTCTGCTCCTTCTAATCATGGTGATCCTACATTAGAAGCTAATGATTTCTTGTTAAATCAGGATTATGCACCAGATGGTTGTTAGTTTTATATTCATGTGTATTTTTCACTATTTGTTGCACATATTTACACACACATATACATAATATAATTTTTTATTATAGTGTTATAATTTCTTATATTATTACAATTGCTTCATATATATGATGATATATTAAAATGAAAAGTAAACATGGTTTATAAACAAAATTTTAAAAAAATATAAAAGATATCAGTAGATTTTGAAAAAAAAATACATCAATGGCTTAACGATGGACACAAAATTTGCCAATGGATTTTTCGACGGATTACAATCAGCATCACAGATGGACTTTCAGTGGACCCCTACATCGTCAAATTTTAACTGTTTCTAACCTCTGTTCTGATGGTTTTTTCCATCATAATTCAGTCAATAACTTCATCGATGCAAGTTAAATTTTGTTGGTAAATGTTTACCGACTATTCATTCGACAATGAAATTTTTTCATCTATATACTTATAGTAAATTGATTTATTGATGTAATTTCAAAGTTTACTAATGGTTTATTCTGTTGTTAAATCTATTTTTCTTGTATGGTTAGAAGAAATTTGTGGTTGTTACACCTCAATCGTAGTCGCCAATTCCTTTTTACAATCAAGACTCTTTTTTCTGCTGTTACGATCTTTGAATATGTCTAGTGGCTAGTTGACATGTAACATTCTTCAATTGGATTCTCGACTAGCCATTTTAATGGTTTTTGGAGTATAAAGGTTGCAGTAATGTTTTCTAATTATTGGTCATGATTATCATTTTATGTCTCAAATTGCAAGCACAATGTTGGATGCATACTAGCCTACCTACTTTTATCACTTGGATATCCTGGCTTGTAGTTGCAATTAAGTTTTCTTAATCACAACTCCTCTATCTTGATCATGATTTATAGGAACAATTTATATGCTTGGAGCTTTTTAATCTTTTGTTATTCCAACTTATTCTAAACTTATTCACTGTAAAATAAACATATTAGCAGCCATGAATCTAATTGTTAAGAACAAAAAATAGAGTTTGACCAAGTTTGTTGCCTAACTTAGGTAAACAAGTACCCTTTTTTCAATTTTGATAATCTAGATTGATTTTATAAAGAAAAATAAATTATTTTAAATTAGCATAACTTGTCATGCCATTAAATATAATAAGTTCATTCAAAAAATTTACTCCCCCTCAATTTAAGCTCCCCTTCAATATGCTATAGGTTATCATTATTTTCCTTGCCATATACCTCCCCCTTTTTGTCAAGATCAAAAAGAAGAAGAGGGTCAAACATAAGCCAATCAAAGGCAAACAATCTCCAATAAATCAAAGTATTCATTAAAGAGATCAAAGCCACATAAATAATATAAGAAAATAATGAAGATCAAGAAAAATAAACCTACTATTTCATTAAAATGTTAGTGTTACAAATTCATGGCCAAACTATATAAGATAAAAAAAAAAAAAATGTTATCACTTAAATGATCCCAATCTTAGGGGTAACATTAAGGAATCTGTATTTTTTTTTTTTTTGAATTTCCATATTGTCACTATGTATGCAACCCAAGAGAGTAAATTTTCTCCATAACTTTTGCATTTTACGATCAAGGGACTTCGATGTAATTTGGGTGGAATATGAAAAAGGAGGTTGAGTGTTTGTTTCCTCTTGAGTTAGGACTCTCTTGCTTGATCCTTTTTGGATTTCATCCTTGACCTTTTCTTGGTCTTAGCATATTCTTGTGCTTTTACCCCATGTTCCCTAAGAAGATGTTCATAAGTATTGGGTTTTATAGATTTGGCAACAATCATGTAATTTAACTAAATGTGGTTGGTGCCAAATAGGCTAGAGGTTTTAAGAAGGGTTTTGTTAGTGGGAGACAATGTTCCCATATGTTTGCAATTAGGGTGATATAAGAAGAAAGAAGAATTTAGCTAGATTTGGATTTGGCCAAATTGGTGAATTGGTCAATAAGTATCTAGAGGTTTAGAGAGGTTGCCCTTTGATAAGACCAAATAGAAATAATAGATTCTTTTGACTTACCTTCTCATTACCATCCCCCTCTAGTATTGATGAAGAAGGTGACTATCTTGTGGAGGATCCAAACGGATAGCTTAATATGTTTGGTTAAAGAGATCTTCATATTATGTCTTGATTTGATGAAAATATTGCTCTAAACTCATTGTAGCTCATATGGAGGTCGGCGAGATTCCATGTTCCCTTTTTTTGTAACCTAAAAAGGTCGACCAACTCATCAAGCCTTAACCTATTCTCTTGACAAAAAAACCTAAAGGATATTACATAGCAACCGAGAAGAGGGCCCATTTTCCTCTTAATCTCTATGGTTGCTACGAAATTCTTAGTGAGCTCCACATACCCTTTTTCCTCTACAAATATGAATTTCTTTCTTTAAAGATTGTAAAGGTAGCCTTTTATATGTTCCAAAGTCCTAATGTCTCAAGAGTAAATCTACTGGTGATTTTGTCTGATACAATTAGTTTGTCCTTATTAAGTTTAAATTTTTGCTTTTCTTTAGGGATTATCCCTTTTATAAGGTCCAAAGGGCTTGGTTGAAGGGTTGTAGATATTTAAGTAGCCTTCCCCTTAACGTCTCTAGTTGCTATTTATTGGGGTTCAATGAGAACAAAGAAAAAGAAGAAGAGATGAAGAATTAGAGTGCTAAGGACTTCAAATAAGTAGAGAAGCCAGAAAAATGGAGGGGGTAGGGGAAAGGGGTTATAGAAGGGTCTAAATTGGCAATAAAGTAAGAAAAATGGTTAAAAAATGCATTTAATGCAAAATCTAATTTTTGCAAAATGGTCATATTTTTTCACAGATTTCGAAAGTTGCAATCACAACTTCCTTATAACGATCGCAAATTGTAACATTGTGTATAACAATCACTACAAGGTCAGAAGTCGTGAGGTTTCCTATATCTTACAATTAAGAATTTTGGATGTCACGGGCATAAAATTTTTATAACAATTACAATGTTTGAAAAGTCACCTAATAGTTAGAGAAATTGCAATTGAAACCGTGAAGGACCTTTAGTGGTTGTGATTTTCAAGTCACTTCAAAAAAATTATGAAAACACAAATTATTTATAGTTGGCCTTATAGTAAATGATCAAAGCAATATTTAAATAATTGATTTGAGCATATAAACATAAAAAAAAAATCATATTTAATTAGATTAATCATTCATTTCCCATACAATTTACATATATATACAAATAACCAATTATCACAAAGATATGTAGCAACTAAATTTCAATCAAGGAGGATGAAATGTAATTTTTAAAAAACATTTTAACTTAAGGTGCTCCAATCAAGTATCCATAATTCTCTTTTAATGAAGTTCAAACTTCCCTCATTAAGGTGTTTTGTGAAAATAACGGCTAATTGATCAGTTGTATCAATAAATTCTAATACGACATCACCATTTTGCACATGTTCTCTCAAAAAATGATGTCTAATATCTATGTGCTTACTTTTAGAATATATCTTTGAAAGATTAATGGCACTTATGTCATCACATTTAATGGGAATGCGATTAATGACTTTTACCATTGTCCTTGAATTGTTGCTTCATCTAAAGTACTTGGGTGTAACAACAATTCATCGTCATATATTTTATTTTGATAGTAGACAGGGCAATCAAAACTTATTCCTTGCTAAACTGAGAAACTAAGCACTCACCAGTGAATTGACAAGGTTTGGAAGTGCTCTTTCTATATAATAAACTAAGGGTATATATTTGTTGGGTTTTGTAGAATTAGCATAATAAAATTTTTTTTTCTACATACAAAACCAACTAAAGATCTATGCAATTCGATTAAATTGACAAGAAAAGATGTGATAACCTACCAATTCAAAAGGAGTTACAAATCTGTTAGAAGGTATTGGGGGGGATTTATATCGGTAATATCCTACTTCTAGCTTAGAGTCAGATCTAAATGCTACCAAAGGGTGAAAATCATTTGTAGTTATCCACATGAATAGGCTATTCCAAAAAATGAGAAGTATACTAGCATTAGGATTTTTGTGACTCTCTCTTTTGTATTTATTGGAGGAAAAATGAACACACACGATCTCACCTTCAGAAAACCCTAAAACCATTTATATATCTTAAACGATACAAATAAGATATATCTTATTTTGTTTAACTTTTAAAATAAAAAGGATATTTAAATAGTTAAGATAATATCTCTAATGATCTTATCTAAAGAAAGTAATAAAACGATTTTGCTTTTGGGCATCTTTTAAGTGTTCAACCTTATAGGTTCACATAATGTTGGTAGTGGCTTAAAACCTATTTCTAGCCCACAAGTCATAACTAGTCTCTAACAAGATATTATGACTATCCAAATTATGTGAAGATCAATAATCCGACCTAACCTATCTCATAAATAGTACTATAATTCTTTTGTCACATTATATCTCAATTGAACATAAGACACAGATCATGTCATCCTTATATAATTCAATTATTTTTTTTATCTCCAAGTATATTTATATAAAATGACATTGATAATCTTTATTAATTTATTTTCCTATGGCCATGCAATCTATTCAATCTAACTTATTGAGTGACCTAAAGATATATTTCTCATAGATACATAAGGGGCAAATTCCTTCCTAATCACTCATATTCCTCTATATTATTTGCTTCATATCCAATAATAGTCAGTATAGTCATATAGTTAAAGATAATGTTGGACCGTATCAAAACATGAAGTTCATCATATTAGAATCCATTGTGATTTTTAGGTCAAATGATTAGGTTAATACTATTACATGAGAATCGCTTATGACAATTTATTTATATAGTGTTCTTATAGTGGATTAGTCCAATAAAATGTTTCTTAAACATGTGTATATGTGTTTGACTTAATATCCCATATCTATGACCAATAAAATATAATCATCAATCAAAATATATACTAGTCTTTATTCATTATTATCCCAATAATAATGACTGACTAAGGATAATTTATAATAGAATTATCTATACCTGAGGGTTTACTATCATGTCACATACTTGCTGACCTTAAGCAGAATTAACTATTCATGGAATTTATCATTTAGCCTTAAACAAAATATAATAGAAATATTTAATACCAATGCAACCATAACATTAAGAAAAAAAATATCCATTACAAAAATTGCCTAAGGCACTATGAGCACCATTGAATTATGTGACTACACTCGAACAAGTGGAATCTTACTTGCAATGCCATCTTTTTATCGACTAACTAAGGTTCGAAAGGACGAGGGTCATACTTTGGTAATAACCCCAAATAGTGGCTCGTTGGGATCAACAGAGGATCATTTAGACCTCATACAAGTTTGAAGCCCTTTTCTAATTTAGTGGTCAATAGGGACTAAGGCAGGATAATACATTGGTATTATCCCTTAAGGAGATATAAAGTCACCACTCAACTTTGGTCAAGATAAGAATCTAGAGAAGGTGAAATATGAACCTAACAAAGTCATTTAAGAGATAATTCATCTTTATCCCGTCAAAGATTAGGTTTGAAAATTCAGTATGACTTGGGGAAGAGGTTAGACACCCCAAAATTGCATGGATATTAGGATTTGGCCTTCGAGCATCTTTGGTTACTTTTTACCATTTTAATCATGTTGTTAATTAATCTGGTTAAAGCCTCTAAGCAGGTTTCTAGTGTAATTTAATTAATCAAGCCAAAACATCATCATAAACAATATCAAGGGGATGATGGTCATGCAACATGTTAAAGGGAGGTCATGCATATCAATCAATCATACTTAAGATCATTAGCATAATCAACATTCAAAATAATGATCATCAAGCCCACCATTTGCAGTCAAACTCACACAAACACCTACACCTAAGAAAACACACAAGTTATTTACCAATATAACAAAAACATCACCAAAGTAAATAAAATAAGGTTCATGCAAATAATAGTCTCACCATTTTTCCAAGTTAAGGATCCCAGGCATGTTTCTAGGTCCTCAATTCATCATTTGATCATCCCAACATCACGTGAGACATATGGTAACAATTATAATAACAAATGAAACATAAACACATGAATCATGAGTCATAAAAAAAAATATAAACATGAAATGCAAAAGCAAGTTAGACGATCTTAAAGGCTGGTAAGAGTCTTGACAAATGGAATCTTAGGGTTATTGAACCCTCCTCCATATTGTGCTCTAAAGAAGCTAAGGTATCTCTAAGAATGCCATTAATAATGTAAGGGGCTAGGTTGTCAATAATACTTAAGGGAAAAGACCAAGATTTGAAAGAAACTTTATGGATGGGATTTGGCATATTAGGGGTCATCAAGAATGAATCTTTCTCCCTAAAATAAAGCTGCAAAATCATTTAAATGGGAAGAAGAGGAATCCACAAGCTATAGAGCTCATAACCACTCTCTTTTGATGAAAAAAGAATAAAGATGTTAATTTATATGATAATCCTTAAGAAGATCGTGAGTTCATGAGATCATAGGGACTTGAATTCCCTCACTCAATCATTCCTAAGATCATTAAAAATAGGATGTTCAACTTAAGATAAAAAAAAAATATATAACATAAATGTCACAAAATCATCAATGTCTTACTTAGGAAAACAAGTTAAATCCTTGATCTTAGCCTTTGGTTTTAGGAAAAGACAGGTCATAGACCATGACGTCTATATCATATATTCTACAATTTAAGGTCCCAAGGTACCCCAAATAATCAAAAAGAAGGAAAGTACCTGGATGAAGAGAAGATAATTTTCATAAAACTGTTCGTAAGAAAAGTTGGTTGCACAGACTAATTGGTGGTATATATAGCCTACAAAATGTTATGTATAAACCACAAAATTTTGTACAGCGTACTAAAACTTGGATTTCAAAAACAAAGAGAAGAAAAAAAAAAAAAAAGAAAGGGAGGAAGAAAAAATGGGAGAAGGGTATGGGATGCTCCTAGATGTCTTTCTGTCCCTCAGAGGTACTTCTTTTATAGATTGATCCTCTAAAATGCAATGGCAATGCTTGAGGATAAGTTACGAAAGTCCTTTTTTTTTTTTTTTTTTTTACCTTAGTTCTTTGGTGTAATGGATTAGGTGTTTAGTTTTTGTGGGTTTAGGGTTTTGAGTAACGATTTTGGAAAAATTTTGTAGGGTTATCCAAGCCTCTCCCCTCTCCAAAATAGGGGGTACTTATTGAGAGGGAGGGGTGCACCAGTGTTTGGAATAGCCTTAGTTGCATCTCAATCATGACCTACACCAGAAAAAAGCCATGAAGGTTCTAAAATTAGGTTTCTAAATGGTTTGTACAAGTAAGTAGTTAGCTGTACAATCCATTTAGTTAGTTATACAACTAATTAATTTATAAAGGGTATGGTTCTAAAATCTTCTATTGGCATGGGTTTTGGGCTTGGTTGTACAACTAACAATCCACTTGGTTGGTTGTACGACCAATTAATTTACAAAGGGTAATGTTCTAGAATCTTCTGCTAGCTAGGTTTTGGGCTTAACTGTATAGCTAAACAAATTGGTTGTATAACCTAGCTAGTTAGTTGTATAACCCATTAAATTAGGGTTGGTAGATTCAAGCTTTTAGGCCAAGTGGGTTTGGCCTTGGTTTGAGGCTTGAGGCCAGACTTCTAAGGGTCTTTTGTCCTTCTTTCTTTTATAATTACCCTTGTATTTTGGGGGACAACTCTAGTAGTTTTCATCATCGTACTCACATCCTGTGGTCCAAAATCTGATGCTTGAAGACACATAACTAATAGTCTCCCACTTGCATTAAGCCCAATAAAAAATGTATCCAATACCATTGGTCTAGCATGACTCTTATGCTTTAGTTATGATAGTTTAGTGAATGGATTAACATTGCTGTCATTAGTTGGCACTCTACATATGTTCATGTCTCCCCTCTTAATGATCTCTCGACTAAGATAAAAATTCTTGAATATGTGTTTGGATCATTGATGTGATCTTAGTTCCTTAGCATGTGTTATGGCTTCATTATTATCATAAAACAAGTCCATTGGATTTGAAATGCTAGGAATAACATATAGTCTAAAGATAAATTTCTTGATCCAAACAACTTCCTTAACTACTTTTGAGGCGGTTATATACTCAGCTTCTGTTATAGAATCAACCATGGTGTCTTGCTTTAAACTTCTCCACCTCAATACACCTCTATTTAAACAAAACAGGTAACCTTACTATGATTGAAAGTCTTCCTTGTCATACTAGAAGCTAGCTTTGTGTAACCACTTATAATTAACTTGTCTTCCTACTATCCATATATTAAAAATGCATCCTTAATTCTTTTCAAGCACTTAAGGATATTCCTATGTTTAGTGACTTTTACCCGAATCTAACTGGTATGTATTCATTGTGCTCAATACATATGAGACATAAAGTCAAGTACATAAAACAACATACATGATAGATCCAATAGCAAAAGCATACGAAATTTTACTTTTGTGCTCCCACTCATCTTGTGTATATGGATATTGAGTCTTGCTAAGAGTTATGCCATGTGACATTAACAAGAATCCTTTTTTGGAAACATACATACTAAAGCTATTTAGTACCCTATCAACGTATGTATTTTGACTTTGGCTAATAAGTCTTTTAGATTTATCCTTATAGATCTTAATGCCTAAAATATAAGCGGCTTCACCTAAGTATTTCATTGAGAAACATTTTCCTAACCATAATTTAACATTTTGTAGGGAATGGATATTGTTTCCAATGAGTAATATGTCATCAACATATAACACAAGAAAAACTATTGCACTTCTTGTAAACACGAAGCTCATTTTCATTCTTAATGAAACCAAACCCTTTGACTGCTTCATCAAAATGAAGATTCCAACTCCGAGAAGCTTACTTCAATTCATAAATGGATCTTTAAGCTTGCAAACCTTTTTAGACTTTTCAGGACTAACAAAACCTTTTGGTTGTGTCATATATCCTTAAAAAGATTTTCATTAAGGAATGTTGTTTTGACATCTATTTGCCCTATCTCATAATCATAATATGTAGCTATGGCAATAAGAATTTGAATGGATGTAAGCATAACAACTAGTAAAAAAGTTTTATCATAGTCTATACCATGTGTTCATCATTAAATGTGTTCATCTTTAACCTTTTGCAACCAACCTTGCTTTATAGGTATGCATATTGCCATTCATGTATGTTTTCTTTTTGAAAACCCATTTGCATCCAATAGTTTTTAAACCATCAAGTGGATCAATCAAAGTCCATACTTGTTTATCATACATGGATTGCATTTTAAATTTCATGTCCTGTAGCCATTTCTCAGAGTTTGGACTATCCACAACCTCTTGATAAGACGTGGGCTCACTTTAGTCTATAAGCATTACTTCATTACTATCAGTTAAAAGAAATCCATATCTCTCAGGTCTTTGATGTGTTCTTATAGACCTTTTTAAAGCTTGAGTTACTTGTCTAGGAACAATAATTACTTGTGAATCCTGTTGAGATACCACAAGTGGTTTAATGTTATCTTGCAGTTCTTGAATTTCTTCGAGTCAAACTTTACTCCCATTAGTTCTTTTAAAAATAAACTCTCTTTCCAAAAAGACACCATTTCGAGCAACAAACATTTTATTTTAAGAAGTATTATAGAAATAATATCCTTTAGTTTCTTTAGGATATCCCATAAAATGGCATTCGTTAGATTTGGGTGTCAATTTATCTAAAATACATAAGTATCACAACCCCAAATCTTTAGAAAAGACAACATATCCCCTATTATTTGTTTAAGTGTACCTCATTGAGAGGTCCAGAAGGTGTAGCACAAACTATAGTACTTTTCCAAAGCCTATTACGAAAAGACAATTCTCGTTCAATGATCCAGAATGTTTTGGGCATTTGCAGCACATATTCAATACCCATTGCGAATTGTTAAATGCCCATTGAAAATTGTTTAATGCCTATTGAAAATTTATCAACACCCATTGAAAATTGTTCAATACCCATTGAATTTTCAATGCCCACTGAAAAATGTTCTCCCCCCTTTACTATTTATCGAGTCTATTCATAGCATACAAAAAAACACTAAAATGCAAACATTAGAACTTCTCAAGATTTTGTCATTGTTTTGTTATCATTCAAAACACATCATTCAAATTAGAGAAGTGAGACCAATGCCTTGGAGTCACATGTTCTCCAAGCATTCTCCCTATTAACACAACACACATTCATCTAAAAACTAAGAAAGAGCCAACGGTAAACAAACCAAAAAAATGAAAACAAACAAAAGAAAAGAAAAGAAAAGAAAAAGATACTAGGAAATAAAGCCGATGTTGGTGATGGGAGATCGATACAACAACCATCATAGTGAAAGATAAAAAGTAGAAAATAAAAAATAAATAGCATCAAAAGAAATGAAAAAGGATAAAAGGAAAAAGAAAAAAGAAATTCACTTAAATTAGAGTAGAATCGGATTTAAGGTTTCTTCAATTTAACAAGATAGAATTTCATTTTTCTTCAATTTAAGGTTTCCTAAAAGAAATGAAGAAGGTTGTCTTTAGGTTTGTATGATGATTTTAAAGGTTAAGATTGGTTAAATTTTTATGCAATCGCTCCATTAATGAGCCTATAATTAGTAAATGAAAAGGCTTCTTTTTTTTTTTTTGCCATCCTTAAATTTTTAATATTATATAAGATAATTTATTTTAATTTGAAGGGTGGGCTATTTTCCATATCCTCAAATACGAAAATGTATCTAAGAATGTGATATTATTGCTTTTCTTTTTGTATATAATTTTTTGGCAAAAAAAAAAACACTTTTACTTTTCTAGTTTATTCTGATAACTTATTTTTTGAGAATAAAAATATTCATTACTGCAAAATAATTTTGTAATAATATCTTAAGCAATGTAATATAGCAACAAAACCATTTTGTGTATATATGTAATTTTTTAGCACCAAAAAAATAAGCAGGAAGAGATTGTTATAAATTTTATGACAAAAATATTTTTTTTATTATTTACTTTGTATGGCAGTTTATTGTAATAAAAATTTTTGACATAAAAAATATTTATCAAAAAAGTGTATCTATTTTTCACAATAATATTAAAAATTTTTAATTTTGCCACTAAAAGGTCAGATATTTTGACATAACTAATTTTGTTACATAAAGTTTCATCAGAATATACAAAATTTGTTGCTGTCTACGGTTTATAATTGCTACAGAGAAAACTGAAATCATATAATTGTCATCATCATGATTGACCTGTTAAAAATAATGAGAGATAAAATATTAAAATGAATCAAATTCCAAAAAAAAAAAAAAATTAAAATGGCAAGTATTCATTAACGAAGGTAAATGGAAAACCCTAATGAGAGCTGCTCCCTAGAAGAAACAAATCTTCTTGAATATAGTAGCAAGAATGTTGAGTGGATTGGATTGAATAATGGCATAAACATGGATTCTATTAGTCAGGTGCAGGAAATGGAGGGCATGGAGAAGTGAAGTGGAGAGGCAGATTGTGATCAAGGTATTAGGGACAAGGCTACCTTTTGTGACAAGTTATTAAGAAGGTCGAATGTTTCTTCTCTTACTGATTCTGGCGATTTTGATGATGTGTCATAAGATGAGGATCAGCTTGTGAAGAGTTAGATGAAGAGGTTTGCCCTTCAATTCAAGTATCTAAAGGAGAAAAGGCAAGGCTGTGATGTCCTTGGAAGTTGACGTTGATAGTTAAACTTCTAGGGCGAACTTCAGGGTTGAAGTTCTTTGGGAAAAGATTGAGGCTATTGTGGAAAACAAAAGTAGCCATGGATGTTATTGCTATTAATAATGGTTTTTACCTAGTTAAATTCGCTTCTATTGAAGATTATAATTATGCTTTATTTAAGGGGCCATGGATGATCCTTGATCACTACTTAAATGTTAGGAAGTGGTGCCCATATTTTGATCATGAGGAAGATGGAATTGATAGTGTTATGGCATGGGTGCACTTTCCTTGCCTACCAATTGAATATTATGCCGAGCAATTCTTAATGAAGATTGACCAGGATATGGGAAAGCCTATTAGAGCTGATAGGTAGCACTAACAATGCATCTCGTGGAAAGTTTACAAGAATGTGTGTCGAGATGAAACTTACCAAGCCTTTGCTTTCCAAATTTAAGCTGAGAAAAATATTGAATATGAAGGAATCCATCTAATTTGCTTCAAGTGTGGTAAATTCGATCATAAGATAGAACAATGTTTGGATGAAGGAGTAGGGTCGGAGGGGGCTAGGAAAAATCCAGGATGTTGACCTGGTTTGTGAGGAGGTACCATGGCAAATGGAGAATAATGTGGTTAATCCTGAGATTTTGGACTAGTTTGGTCCATGAATGATAACGTAGAGGAAATCTAGAAAAAAGAAGTGATCAAAGAGAATCAAAATTCTAATAGATCACATAGAAACACAGTTCTAACAAATGTGAATGGTCAGGTTTTTTTATGGACAGTCCAGATTTGCTATTCTTGAAGGAAAAGAAAATGAGATAGTTTAGTTATGAGGATGTTGATGGGCTGGTTGCTGAGGTGGACTTGTTGGGGCAGGATAAGCTTGATGGTGGGAAGAATATATTGATGGGTCCAAGTGTAGCAGGATGGGGCGAAGGCCCAATATGCATGTCCAAAAGGAAAAGCAAAGTTTGACTCAAAGCATAGATGGGTGGACACTAGGAGATGCCTCTATCTCCGGCCTAGTCCAACCCTTCTACTTCAAGAAGGAATCACTTTCACCACAAGAAAAAGCAAAAATAACGACGAAAATTATCAACAAAAATATGCCCGGTGGAAATTACCGATGGATCAATCACGAAATGGATTGGGTTGTAATATTCCAAAAATTCATATATGTTTTTCTTAAAGTTATATTTATTAGAGTTATTAAAATATATTTTATTGTGAGTTATTTAGGTTTTAGATTTAATTTGAGTATTTAGATAATATAATAGTAAATTTTATTAAGAAAAATGATTTGAGATATATGTAATATAATTAGTATTATAGTTAATCTAATTTTAAGAAGAGAAAAATATTTTAAAGTAGATTTTAAATTCATTTAAGTACATATAATTATGATATTATATTTTTATTTCTCAATTTGAAATCTAATAATATCATGTACATGGAAATTTTATAGAGGTAATAAATTTTTTAAGTAAATTTTAATAATAATTTGTTTATTTATTTATAGTGAGATTTTGTTTAAGAGAGTTAATAATAAATAAAATATTTTAAATTATAACTCAAATATTAAAAATAGTGTTCATGAAAAAATTATTTTAGTTCATGTAAAAATATAATGTGAATTAGATTTGGGAGTAATTTTGTGTGTGTATTAAATATTATATAATTTTTTTTAAAAGGTTTGAGTGGTTGTGATTGGTCCATATGGGACCAATCACACACATATTCTCCAACAGCCCATGCAGTAAAAAAAAAAAAAAAGATGAAAATGTGTGTGTGTGTGAGAGAGACAGAGGAGGAAAGACTGTTTTTGAGCGACACAACCCTTCCCACTAACTCCCACTCATTGTCAGAAGGTGGCCGGTGGTGGTGAAAGCACATCGGCGGCGCGTGGCGGCATAAGGAAGAGGAAATGTGAAATTTCGAGCATCAAATTTCGAATCTTCACATTTCTTGACTTTGACATCCAAATCAAACGTGGTTGGTGGCGTTGGAAAGCTAGTGAGCCCAACTTTGATTTGGTCATCACAAAAAACCACATGTACCGACAAAGACAACTAATCAAAATTTTTAGCTTTTTCATAGTTTTTTGTCAATTTCGACCAAACGTAAAGGAGTTTAATTACACCATCACCTTCTATGAACCCCTATAGTGGTGGTCTATATTTTGGTATGGGTGTTGTCGTCACTGGTTATCGATGGCAAACTTTGACCACTATGGGTGACAGTTTCAGTGAAGTTCAGGAAGAGGTGTGGGAAAGAAGATTATGTCTAGTTTTTAACGGAGATCAAAATTTTGGTGGAACTTAAAATAAGGATTTAAGTAAAATAATAATTTTAGAAGTTAGACTAGGCATAATATTTCATATTGATTCTAATAAATTATTTCTTTATTTAGACTCTTTTATCACATACCTTGCACCACCAGAAGTGTATGAGCATATCATAATCTTTGACTTTTTGCGAGTTAATATTATATAATTTTATGGTATACTAGCTTGACTTGACTTCTCTTACATATTAATAATATTATTGATTTTGCATTATATATTTATATGCATGTATACTAATTTGTGATATTGATGTGATTATGGATTGAGAGCATTAACAGGACATGCAACATGATGGGTTACATCATGATCAAGTGCGCATCGGTATGATATGATATAAGTAATTGTGATTGAGTAGTGTCCTTATTGAGTTTGCTCTTTAGGCTTAATATATTAAAATATGATGATATGATAGTGCCCTGATTGAGTTTGCTCTCTAGGCTTAGAACGATATGATGAGACTATGAACATCTTGGTCGAATTTGCTCTTTGAGTCATGGTACATTAGAATAAGTGAATTTGTTAGCGATCCCAGTTAAGTTTGCTCTTTGGGTGCTAATCAATTTGAAATAAGAAAGCCCAATGGCTATTAGTATTTGAGTACATGGTTCTGCTCTCATTTCCATTCCATATGCTTGACTTTTGTTGATGAATTGTATATATATGATTCTTGTTAATTTATAATGTGTGCTCACCTAGTAAATTATAGAAATATATAATATTACCTCGCTTTTGAGGCTGACAATCTCAATTAACTTTTCAGGTAGTGGCTGATTCGATATATATTTTTGGCAGCCTCATAGACCTTCATCTGCGTGGGTATTATTCCTAACTTATTCAAATTCTAGAACTTTGCAATTTATTGCAGTAAGACTTATGTATTGATAAATATTGTGAATTTATGTAGTGTCTATTTTTGTTATGTTAACATGGACTGCAGGGATTATGTCTGTTTTTGTCATGTTAGCATGGACTATGGAAATTAAGTCCATCGCCCAATATTTAACTATTGGTATAAATTATGAACTTGTTATATAATCATGGTGGTTGTTATTTATTATTCTTGTGAAATCTAAATAATTATTAATTAAAAATAAAATAAAATATGCTAGTTACGAGTTTCGATAGCCATACATCTACCCATTTCTTAGCACTGATGACAGTCTAAGTGGAGTCGTGACATGAGTGATGTAAATAAATTGTTTGCGATGAATTACTGACCGATAGCTGTCGTTATTTACCAACGTAAACATTCCATCGTAAATTCCCAATGGAAAGAATGCCCAAAGTCACGCGGAAACGTTGGCGCCAATTGTTCATTCGGTTGTCCATCAATTTTTTTCATAAATATTTTTGGTAATTCACTGTTGGATTACCAATAGATTTTTTTAATCTGACATGTCACTTGTGTTGATAATCCGTCAATAAATTTTAGACCTAAACAACAAAAATCTTCTTTTTCTGCTATTCTTTTCCCCCACTCTCCTATTTCTTTCCCTCTTGTCTCAAGCCTTCGGCCCCCCTCTCCACTGTTTCTCATTCCCACGCCTCTGGTGGCCCTCTGCGCTCTGGTCCCCCCTCTTTCCCCATTTTTCATTCTCTCTCTCTCTCTCTCTGTGGACCTTCGATTTCGCCTCTGTGATGCCATTCAACACTGCCACCGACTATAGGTAAGTACTTTGATATAATTAATTTTAACATGTAATACTTGTAATTCGATATAATTAATTATTTTTTTATATAAATTTTGATACTAGTATAATTAATTTGTTGAAATTTTGGTAAAATTTTGTAATTTTTGAGTTCCATTGGTTCTGTTGATATCAGTATATAATCAATTTGTGGGTCCTATTGATACTGGCATAATTAATTTGTTGGAATTTTTGTATAGGATTTTGTAATTTTTGGGTTATGTTGATTTCGTTGATATTGATACAATCAATTGTGGGTTCTGTTGGCTCTGGATATGTTAGAATTATAAGAGTGTTATAATTTTTTTGGGTAGATTTTGTAGAATTTTTAGAGTGATTTTGTAATTTTTGGTGGGATTTTTTAATTGTATGGGTTCTATTGGTATCTAGATATGTTGAAATTATGTGAAATTTGTAATTTTTGGTGAAATTTTGAGAGAAAATTGTATGAAATTATGTTGTAGAATTTGTTTGGGAATTTCAGAGAATTCCTATTGTAATTGACGTTGTAATTTTTTTTTTAATTTTTATGTAATTTATGAAATTTGTAATTTGGTTATGTAATTTTGTAATTTATGTTATTGTATAAAATGATGTAATTTATAGAAGTTATAATTTTGTAAGGAATTTTTATGGAATTATTTTATTTTGTACTTGTATAAAATTGAAGAAAATTGGAGATTAATACAAGTTGTAATTTCTTTTAGAATTTATGTTAATTGTGTAATTATATTATTTTTAATATTTGTGGAAATTTTTAGAAATTTATGTTGTATTAATTAATTAAATATAGAATTCCAAAATATATAACCAAAAAAGAAATATATATATGCACACACACTCACACAAAAAGTCAAGGTTTTAATAAAAAATATAAATCTAACTAATATCTGTTGTGTCTTCTTGATTGAGCAAATAATATCAGTAGGAGGAGCAGGAAAGGGATCAATATTAGCAGCTCCAGTGGTAGAAGCAAAATGAGCAAAAATCGAAACAGGTGACATAGGCATCCGCAGATGAAAAGAAACTATAACCACTCATTCATAGTGCGCATCCATGCATCGGCATACTAGAAGAGCGAGTGATATGATGTAATCCTCTCATTTATAAGACTGTCAGTCTCTCACTGCAAACTCTTTGGTAGAAGGCGATGGGGATGGGGCAAAATAAGAGCCAACACCCTAGAAATCACCATAAAAGTGTGAAGCTTGATCACCCATGCCATGTATATCCACCGTCACCCGACCACCAACTGCTAGTAGGAAAATCTCGCGTTCGTCCACTAATGAGACTCATTAGATCCAAAAACTGACTGGGATAGTTAGTCACATTGTCGACCGATGACATCCTGCAATTTCAAAAATATTAGTAATAATTGTAACCATATATTAATAAAAAATAATTTGAACATTAATATATTATAATTTACACTAACACTACTCGAGTGTGTATCAACAAAGGTCTGCATGTCATATTTTTCATGTGTGTATAGATAAAGTCATCGACAAAAAAAACCTTCTATCTCAACTATTGAGCCGGTTATTAAGTTAATGAAAAGCATATATTAAAAACATTAATTAAATAATTACTTTGAATTTTTAATTATTTACAATTTATGAAAATTAAAAATTTCTTTATTTTTCCTAGCATTATTAAATATGATGATTAACAAATTTCAAGAAATAAAAATTAATTGAATTTCTTTTTAAATATTCTTAAATTTTATGGAGTTCTTTGGAATATTTCAATTTAAGGCATGATTTTTGAAATATTTATTAAATCTGGTGCAATTGTTTTAAACATTATTAATTAAACATTATTAAATTATGTATGTAAAGAAAATGTTATTAAATACCATATTTTATGGAATTTCATACCATTCGCATATTGCATAGCATACAAAATTTTTTAATTACTAATATACAAATATTTAATAACATACACAATATTTTGATTTCATAATATACAAATATTTAATAACATACAAAATATTAAGATTTCAAAATATACAAATATTTCACAGTAACAAAGAAATCTTTCATAACATATAAATTTAATTAATTTAATATATTAAGTATTTATAATTTAAACTTTTAAATTCAATACTTACCTAGTGAAGTGCAGATTTTCCACAGAATGAACCAAAAAACTAAACTACCTAATTACAACATGCAAACAAAAATTACTAACATGAAAAAATTCATCATTTTTATATACAAAAAATTAATTAAAAAATATTTCATATATATATATATATATATAATTTAAAATTAATTAAAAATAAAAAATGTCTAAAATATACTGACGAATTACCGGCGAAATTAAAAAAATTATTATTACCGACGGACTGTGGATGGCCTTCGTAACTTTTTTTTTTTTTAAAAAAAGAAACTAGTTTAAATGTGCCAACGGATTGCGGATGGACCTTTTATTAAACACCAATCGATTACCGACAGATTTGGTTCGGAATCACCGACGAATTTAACGATGAGTAGTTCGTCGGTCATTTATGACGCTTTGATCCCCACGTTGCCAATGGCTTGCCTATCCACAAAGCCGTTAATAAATTTATCGACGGAACAATTTTTCCGTCGTTAGCATGTTGCCGACCATCTCTTTATCAATTGATGTTTTTGATCGGCATTTCATTAGTAATTATGATTATCGATAGAATTCACATTATTATCAACAGATTTTTCCATTGGTAATAAGCTGTTTTCTTATAGTGATTAAGCCCTTTAACAAAGCAGCAACCATTTCTAAACACACTGTTGTGTTTGGTAACAAAGGAAGAAGCGATAGTACTGTGGTTTTGGTGAGCAGCCGGAATGGTGTGTTTGCCGATGAGAATGTGTATCCTCTCCAAGCGGAGGATTCTTATCTTGTTGCTCAGAATGTACAGTTTCCCCATTCTTCCGACCCTCTAGAGTGTGAAGATGGTAGTGAAGATGAGGTCGGATATGTGGAGAATGATGAGGCTGGCACCATTGAGGATGATGAGATGGTTTTTGAAAAGGGCTATCCAAATTAGTGATGGCTTCTCTTCATTCTTTGCGTTGTCTAGTGTGTTATTGCATTATGTGCATTATGTCGTTGCTTGGGAGTGCTTAGTTTTTTTTCTCCAGTTTTTTTTTTTAATGATTTGTTTAATTTGGAATTGTTAAGGTGCGATGTCGAGATTTTTGTTCATGCTTTGAATTTTATTGTTGATATGCACAAACTAGACATTTTGGGGCTAGTAGAGACTAAGGCTAGTGGGAGTAATGCTGACAGAGCTTGTGATCGTATATGGAATGATCATTGGGTGAGAGTGAAGGCTATGAGGTTTAGTGGCGGTATTTGAGTATTTGGCAATCTGGAGTGGATGTTCTAGTGATTAAAACTCATCCTCAATTTATTCTTTGTCAAGTGAATACAGCAACTATGGCTCCTTAGTTGCTTAGCATAGTTTATGGGAGGCCCAATGAAGCTCTTCAAAAGTTATTATTGAGGGATCTTTCAGGTCGGAGCTTAAATGTTTCTCTCCCTTGGATGTCAATGGGAGACTTTAACTCGGTGTTACCAGCGGATGAAGTTAGTAATGCTGCAAGTTATTTTGTTGAATGAAGTTCTCTGTTTACTAAGTGGATGTTTGATGAAGGTTTAATTGATTTGGGCTTTTCAGGATCAAAGTTTACTTGGTCTAAATGGGGTTCTGGAGTTCATCACAGAAGTGCTCGATCTGATAAAGCAGTTTGTAATGTGGATTAGCGGAATGCTTTCCGTAACACTTTTGTTAAACATTTGCCCCGTCACACTTCTGATAATAGTTCTTTGTTGATATCTCTTGTCCTTAAAAATCATGCTAGTGGGAATCATCCGTTTCGAGTTAAAGCGACCTCGTTTACTCATCACGAGTTTGAAAATGTTGTTGCTTCTAATTGGGATAACTCTCGACCTATTTTGCAGAACACTTCTAAACTTGCTGCTGCTCTTAAAGTTTGGAATGTTGTTTCTTTTGGCGATATCTTTAAAGAGAAGCGAAGATTATGGGCTTGATTAGCTGGGATTTAGAAAGTTTTAGCTATGAATCCTTCTCATCGGGTAGATTTGCTTGATGTTAAATTGAGGAAAGAATTGGATTTAGTTCTCAAACAAGAGGAGATTTTTTAGTTTTAAAAGTCTAGGGAAGAGTGGATTAATTCAGGTGATCGAACTATCAAATTTTTCCACCCCTCAACCACCATTCATAGGAATAAAACATCTATGCAAGGGCTTAAAGATGAGAATAATATATGGGTTTGGATCAAGAGCAGCTTAGCAAAATGGCACATGGTTATTTTAAAGTCTTTATTCATTGGAGACTGGCTTCTAATATGTTAATTGGCTTCCATGTCGCTTTTTCCCAAAATTAGAGGCTTATAAGCTCGAGTTTCTTGATGGTGATTTTACAAAGGAAGAGATTAATATTGCGTTATCTGATATGGGTCACTTGAAGGCACCCAGTGTGGATGTTTTTCACGCTTGTTTTTTTTTAGAAAATGTGGCATGTAATGGGTGATACTATTTGTTCTTTTGTGTTGAATATCTTCCAGATGGGTGTGCTTCCCGAGTCTCTTAATGATACTTTATTGGTGCTCATTCCTAGAGTGCCTAAACAAATGTATCTAATTAGTTTATTTAATGTGTTATATAAACTAAATACTAAAACTCTGGTTAATACAATGAAATGTATCTAATTAGTTTATTTAATGTGTTATATAAACTAAATACTAAAACTCTGGTTAATACGATGAAGACAATTATGCCCAAGATTGCGGCTCCAACTCAGTTTAGTTTGTTCCCGGGCGTCAAACTTTTGGTAACGTTGTTATATTTCAGGGAGTTATTCACACTATGCATTGTAAGACGTCTGGGAAGGGTTTGATGGCGATTAAGATTGACCTTGAGAAAGCATATAATCTCCTTTCATGGAGTTTCATTAAAGATACTCTTGAGGATATTGGCTTCAGTCAGATGTGGGTTCATAATATTTTGGCTTGTGTTTCTTCTTCCACAATGGCAGTGCTTCGGAATGGTTCAGGAGAGTTCTAAGCTATCTCGTGGAGTTAGACAGGGGGACCTTATCTCTCCCTACTTTTTTTTTTTTTTGCTTTGTGTTGAGAGGTTGTCTCAACTCATCAATTAGATGGATGCAGCTGGAAAGTGGAAACCCCTCCGAGTTAATAGAGAAGGGTCCGAGTTATCACATTTATTTTTTGCCAATGACATTGTACTATTTGTGGAAACATCCTGAGAGCATATGAATGTTATTCTTGATTATTCAAAGTTATTTTGTGAAGTTCGGACCTTGCGAAGGAATTATCTAGATGCTAATGTTGCATTTCTCTTCAAGATAAGTTGGATATTGATTTAAAAAAAAAAAAAAAAGCCTTTCAGCGAGGGTTGTTGTTAAGAAGTATTTTAGAGGGGAATGGAGTATTCAGGGGATCAAACAGAGGCATAATGCTTCCTTCATTTGGAAAGGAATTGTCAAAGGAGCTTCAATTTTGCCCAAAGGTTTTCATATGAGAGTAAGAAATGGGAGCAAGACTCTTTTTTGGTGGGATCCGTGGCTTGTCTGTTGATCTCTTATGCGCCGAGACATATTAGCTTGGCTGACCAATATAGGGTGGTTATTAATTTCTGGATTCTAGGTGTTGGCTGGAATTAGGAAATTTTATCTAGCCTTCTTCCTTTGGAAATTAAGCTTGCACTTCTGCCTTCTATTTGAGAATTGATAGTGCTAAGGAGGATGGGATCTACTGGGCTCCTTCTTCTATAGGCTTTTTCTCGGCTAAAACAGCGTATGAGGTTTTAATATAAGAAGTCTAATGGCAGCATGGATTCATATGAGAAATTGGAAATTAAAGGTTCCCTAGTGTATTAGCCCTTTATGTGGCTAGTTTATCATGAGAGGTTAATGTGTAATGCTCAGAGAGTAAGAAGAGGGATGATCGACAATCTTAATTGTGGTTTGTGTTTAGGAAATGTTGAAGATATTGATCATGTGCTTCATGAATGTCCACAGGAAGCTCAAATTTGGACAGCCCTTCTCAGTCCTTCTGAGTGTCGATTACAATGCACTTTAAGTTTGAAAGAGTGGATTTGCCATAATTTCAAGGAGCTTAAAATGGATGGTGAAGGTATTGGGTAGCAGGATATGTTTGCTATTTATTGTTGGTGGATTTGGAAATGACAGTGAACGCTGTCTTTCGGAATATTTCCGTGCATTTAAGGGAGAAGTTATGGTCATTAAGATTATACTTTAACCAGATACGGGAAGCATTATTGGTAAATCAGTGTCTGGCGTTAAATGGTGCTATGAAGAAGTGTCTTGTCTCCTGGAAACCCCCTCAAGAAGGCTGGGTTAAATCAAATACAGAAGGGTCGAGTAAGGGCAGTAAGGAAATTATAGGTGGTGGAGGGGTGGTTCAGGATAGTTATGGCAAATGGTTGGCTGGGTTTGTGATAAATATAGGTCATTGCAATGCTATTAGTGCTGAATTGTGGGCGCTATTAAAGGGTCTTAAAGTAGCTTGGCAACAAGGTTTTCATTCAGTGCGGGTTAAAGTTGATCATGCAATTGTGGTTGATTGGCTGAATAAGAAATAAGTGAGCCAAAGCTTGCATGCCAACTTTGTTTCCGCGTGTCTTGATTTGTTGAGTAAGGATTGGACGATTGTGGCTCGGCATGTGTATAGAGAGAGCAACCAAGTGGCCGATGTCCTAGCTAACTTGGCACTGACGAAGCCGCTCGGCATCCATGAGCTCGATGCGGTTCCTTCAAATATTATCCCTTGTCCTAACCAAGATTGTGTGGGAACGTCCTGGCCTAGGATGGTGAGAGCTTCCAAATTTAGTTTCATTCGGTTACTAGTTGGACTAGTGTTTTTTGTGGCTTTTTTTTTTTTTTTTTTTCTCTGTATTCGGTTTTGGACCTCTTCAGTGTCAAACTATATATATATATATAACTGCACATAACAAATATCATAATAATCTAAACATCTTAAAGGAGGAATTCCCGAAGTTCATTCCAATTGCTTTTGAATTCTAACACACAAGTTCACATCATATTCTCTAATGTCTGAATAATTCTTTCTGATTAATCATTCCTTAATCAAATTTCATATACTCCTTATACATTTAATAAGCTTTAAGGCACTCTTATTTAAGATATAATAATATACATGTCACCTATCATAATTCATTATGTAATCATGCAAACATCATATCCATATTTAAGTGTTTTGAATGTAATAGTATAAATATTATTATCATATTTAAGTCATGTGATACATATATGTAAATAAAATACAATTAAAATGTATATGAATAAATATAAATATAACGCAATTAAAATGTATATGGATAAGGATGTTAAATAATATATAATATTTATAGAAAATTTTTCCACGTTATTGGGACATAACTACTTTTATCTGCCCTAAAAGTCAACCATTGGATGCTCTGACGTATTATTTTACTAAAGATGGGGATATGTAAATTTTGTAGTGTGTATGTGAATATTTCATGAAGCTAAGATTTTAAAAACAACAATTTAACATCAACTCATCAATTCAATATTGTATATGCAAATATCAATTTAATGATCTTATCTGAAACCTTGTTTAGAATTCAAATTAATTGATAATTAATGTTAAGTGCACCAAAATTTAATTAACTAACTAAATGTTCGCAAGTTATGTAAAATATTAATTATTATTTATTTTGTTAGAAACATATTTAAAACAAGATTATTAAATGAATCAACAAATATTGTTAATTTTAGTCTTAAAATTAAAATAATTATTTATCATTTGTCAAATAATTGTGTATAATATAATCACATATCATTGTTTTATATTATGTTATAGAAAACCATCACATTAAAAAAATTATACATAAAAATTAATAAAATTAATTGTCATATAAAAATACATTCTAAATAGGAAATTAAAAATATGAATTATAAAAATTCTAACAAAAAAGGTAAAATAGTATAATAAAATTTTTTTAAATAGAAACTGAGAAAAATTTCATTGATAAACCTAAAAAAATTCTAAACAACTTCTAAATTACAAAAACCTAAAAGTAACAATTTTAAATAAAAAACTAAGATTTAGATTAATTTTATTGATTATCCAAAATTATGAGTATATAAAGGTTAGCAACAAGATAATAGAATGTTCGAAATTATTTGGTTCTAGTTTAATAAATTTTTTCTTAAAACTTTATTGTAAAATTGAAGATATGAATAAATAGATAATCCTTTATATATATATATATATATATATATATATATATATATATATATATATATATATATATATATATTATATACTTGATCTCTTATCTCTTAGTTTTTTAAAATATTTTAATTCTTTAAATAATTTTAAATACTTTTTTATTGTAAAATGTTAGATTAATATGATAAGAATAAAATTGTCACTTAATAATTTTAAGTATTTCAATAATTATAATTATCAAACTGATTATTTAGATTTAACACTTAATTTTCAATTTTACCAAACACCATTTACACCCAAGTGGATTGGGTTCCCAAAAGCTTAAATTAGCAAGAGAAATTTTTGTGAAATGAGACTGCTTAAATTAGTGAAAGGAACTTTTGTGAAATGAAAGCTTGAGAGTTGAGAGTAAGAGAACAAAAGTGAGTGTTTAAATGATACCATGGCCTTTTAGATGTGCCTTTTATATTTGTAGCAAAGTAGTTGTTGGGTGTAAATATTAATTATTACTGTGATTTGAGAGATTGAATTACTCACAGTTGCATTATTTTAAAGATGTGAGAATTAAATATGCTTATGATTTTACAAATGTTACTAAGCATAAGCTCAAGAATGTATGTTACTTTGACTCATTGTAATCAAGAAGTTGATTGGATGATGTGTCATTGAATGATATTGCCAATCATTTCTTGTGATGATGATCTCCTAAAGAACAAATTGTTCAAAGGGCATTTGGCTAGCTTAAGGCTATCAATAGCTCCCTTGATCTATTTTTGTTTGACATTGATGTCAATCAGATGGTCCTTTCACCAATAGAAGAGTGTTTGGTCAAACGAGTGGGTCGCTTCTAAAAAATTCCAACCATATAAATGTGTTATTTAGACACCTTAGGAAATTTAATCGCATGAGGTACATCTTTTGATTCCTTTAAAATAATTAACTATCAATTTTTACTGCCCTAATTTTGGCAATTTGAGGTAAGTCTTTTCAATGGCTAGTAATTATTATTATCATGTTTCTCGGTGCTCACAAACTAATATAAAAATGGGTGATTGCCTTTCATTATTTTCTTTTGGCTTCATTTGTTTTTAACGTTTGTGGTTTAACTTGCCTTCTTTTATTGTTTACAAATTTCTTTTCTATAAAATTATACTTGTTTCCTCAAACTTTTGTTGTTATCAAAGCCTTTTATTTATGTGTCTTTTCTCTTCCTTTAGTCTAACTCAATTTACCATTGAGCCGATGATATTAGATTTAAGTATGTTTCTATGTTCTTCGTGTAGGGTTTTCCTTGAGCCTATCGAAGGTTGTTCCACTCCACATGGTGTCTACTGTGGTCTCTATGTTGATCACTTTATATGCATTGCCACCTTATTGAACCTGTTAATATATTTGTAAAGGGTCTCCCCCTTGCGTTGCCTATAAGAACTCAAAGAACTATTTTTTTTCTCTTTCGAGGAATGTTAGTGACAAACTATTGAGGAATTCTTTCTCTAACTCTTTGAATGAACAAATTGACCTGGACAAGAGTTGCAGAAACCACCTTTAGGCAAGCTTAGTTAGTGTGGTAGGAAACACCTTGCATAAGATAGCTTCAAATATATCATTAGTAACATTGTCATGCAAAATGTAGGCAAATGAGTTTGAAGATGCTTGTTCCATCATAGGACTTCAAGTTAGGGAGCTTCAATTTTGAAAGAAATTTCTCCTTAATTATATCTTATCCTAGGGGTAAGGCTTCTAAATACCCTTTCACAAATGGTTTAGAATTTCTTCTTTTGGATACTTCTTCATCTTTCTTCTCCTTAGAATGAGGATTTTTCAAATTTGCCACCTCATCATATGTGGTCTTATGATAAGATAGAACTTGTTTCCCAATAGTGAGTTTTGTCGAACCTCTATGTTAGGTCGATTTTAGAGTCAAGTGTGTTTAGATTTTGAGCAGCACCATCAGTTAGACCTTTTTTTTATAGGTGGGGATGGAGAACCAGAAAGCTAGTTGTTAAAACTTTGGTTATTTAGGCCTTAAAAGAAGATAAGGCAGCCTACATGGACTATATTAAGGCCATCTGAAATTGTGCCAAAGTAATGGTGGTGTTGGTATTTTGTGATTTTATGGTTGTTTCTGGTGCATGGTCAGAAAAATGATTGGGTGCATTATCTAGAAGGGTTGAACATGGAAAACCTCAAATTTAGAAAAAAAAAAAAAAAAAAAAAAAAAAAGAGAAAGATTCCTAAAAATAGTACCAATTAATGGCCCTTAATCCCATATTCAATATGACTAACCTATAAAAGAGACAAAGCAAGCTAAAAGTGGGCTAGGGTACCTAAAACCACTCTAATACTTAGGTTAGTAAGGGAAACTTTTGTGATATAAGAGCTTGAGAGTTAAGATTAAGAGAATAAGAGTGAGTGCTTAAATGATACCTATGGCCTTTTAAATTTGCCTTTTATGTTTGTAGTTTAGTAGTCGTTGACTTTAGATATTAATTGTTATCATAATTTGGGCAATTTTAATTAACCCATAATTGTATTATCCTGCAAATATAGGGATTAAATGTGCTCATGATTTTTCAAACGTTACTCAGCATAAGTAGGAATGTATGTTACTCTAACTCATTGCCATTAAAGAGTTGATTGGAAAACATGTCAATGAATGATGCTATCGATCATTCCCTATGATGACATTCTTCTAAAGAACTATTCATTTAAAGGGCATTTGGTTAACTTAGGCTATCAATAGTTATTGTGATAATGAAAGTTAATTTGTTGATTGTGGTTTATGAGATGATTAAACAAGTGCATGTGCTTAACTTCTATCAGATTGAGAAATTAATGAAGTTTTAAGCTCCTTTCATGAAAAATAATTTATCTATAAAAATATTTTTTAAAAAATTTATAAAATATATTTTAATATTTATAATACAATAAAATATTTATTTTAAATTTATAATAGTACAATAAAATTTTGATTATAAAATTATATTGGCCTAGGGCACCAAGAAAGGAGGTTGGATTAGTGTTCAATTAAAAAATAAAATGAGGGATAAGGTGGTTAAGAAGTTGAGTATAAGAAGAGAGAAAATGACACAAGTGTTTATAGTGGTTCGGGTGTTAACTAACCCTATGTCCACTCCCCAATTCTCTATAATTGGGTATTTCACTCAACTCAAAAGTTTTTCCAAGTTCACACCAAACTTTTACAAGTTGTGTTTTCTAGGCTCACACAAAAATCTCTTACAAGTGTTTTTAAGGCTCACACTAAAACCTCTTATAATGGCGTTTATTACTCACACCAAACAATCACTTAAAGCATAAAGAATAATTGAAAGAATAAGTAGCAAATTTGCAAGAGTTTGGTTACAAATTAATGAATTCTCTTGCATTTACATATGTTTGGTGCAGTATTTATAGCTCATATCCACCAAAGAGACATTAGACTAAAACTATTAACAAATCTCAAAGATGTGCTAGGCAGATTCAAAATTAAATGTTTGTCAGGCTGAAGTCGCGGTCACTACTAACTTTTCACGGTCACGAATTTCCAACTTTAGCTGAAAACACTGTTTATGTCTAATGGCTAGTCCACGTGTCAGCTTTCCATTGGTCATCTAGGAAAATATAGTCGTTGTGTTCTAACCACTCTCAAAAGTCGAGGTCGCAAGATATCAATGCCTTGGGCGCGACTGAGACTGTGAATTCCTCTATTTAAGGAGAAAACTTCAACTGCTTGAGTTAAAATCATGAACAAACTTTTGCCCTCGCAATTTTTGATCTTCAACGGATACTTGGGATACTTGGCAAGCTGTGGTGATGGCTTTGATTCCCTCATTTGTCACTATGAAAGTTGCGGTAGCGACTAAGGCGAGACACACATCATGAATTCTTTTGTGACTAAGGCTTTGCTAACTTTGGGTGTGTCACGAGCTAACTTGTTCGTGAATTCCTCTGGCCTAGCTTCATCCTTCCTTGTGACTGACTCGCGGTCGCGATTTTCAATATACTCACTACGAATTAAAGTAATTTTACAAGCTTGGAGATTTGGACTCCAACCAACTTCCAATGAGAAAATCTAACTTATAATCTGCAAAACAACACTTAATGAAATCATTGAAATTGATCAATCTCTATTATCAAGATCAAAAGAGGTTCATTACTTAGGTTAAATCAACCTAGTCTAGCAAATTATTTATATTTATATTATTTATTATTTAATACAATAAATATGCTAAAATAAAAAAATATATAGGTCTCACTAATCATTGATGACTATAACTGATTGACACTGGGTGGTGATAGTCAAAGATGACATTTGATAATAAAAACTCTAATATATATGAATCTATATAATATTTTTTTATTTGAATGAGTTTGACAAAATGTAGAAAATAACTTTCTTTTAAAAAGAGTCATTTAAAAATAACTTAGTTTTCATTCATCAGGAAAATATTGTTTATTAATTAATTTTCTTGGGTGTACTAAATATCAAAAAATACATAAAATAAAAAATATTTTATGCAAAATAAATGAAGCATTAATAAGTTAAAAATATAGTTATGTCTTCATTTTGTAACCACACTTAGATGAGTAGGATTTTACTTATAATTTCTAAATCTTTTAATTTGTTAACAGGAGATCAAGAGGATTGCATTAATGTAATCTCTTTGATAGTGGTATGTGTGATGACTATTGGGGATCTAGTAAGCAGACTTCTTGATGGGTCAAGCGCAAAGAGTACTAAAAGGCCATTGAGGGACCTATAAATAGGCAATTGGTAATATCTTTAAATAAAGGATAGAGTCATCATTCAATCAAGGAATAACACTTATCTAAATAGGTCTTTGAGAAGCTCAACTCATCTTCATTGTATTAGAGATTTAGATTTAGGAGTTGGGTATAATTTGAAGATGTTAAGTACCTTGGGTCATATATCTTTGTTTTATTTTATATATTTCCACCTATTAATCAATTAATCCATCTTAATAGCCTTAACTATACTTTTAGTGTGTCCATATGTCTTTACAATTACACCCCAACCATACAACCATGCAATAAGTAACGATGGGTGGTATATAAAGTTATATGGGGGTATGGATCCATAAATCAACATATGTTATGGCAAGGATGAAAAACCCTAAACCTCTAAAAGAACTATCAAATTAGTTTAGAAGTTCTCAAAATAGGAACGTTTAACCCAAAAACACCAAAACAAAGAAAAGGTTTTTTACTTTTACACTTAGGTACGTCATAATCCATGTAAGAATCCCAAACATCAAATATGTATATGAATGGGGAGAAGTGTGTGATATGTACACAAAATACATGATGCTTTAAGGAACAAGCTCATACATATAAATGACCAAGCATAGGACACTATACAAATGGGAGATGAAAGTGGCACATCATGGATTAAAGCAAAATATACTAAAATAATGAAAATCATGGAGTCATCAGTCATTTGGGACCTTTTCTAGTCATTTCCTCACAACTATAAGCTTTAAGGATGCAAGCAAAAAGCAAAGGAACAAAAGAAAGATAAAGGCATAAAAATGGTGTTATGAGCAATAAAAAATGATTTATACAAACTAACTTATATTATGTACAAATAGACCACTCGAGGTATGTGCAGACTATTAAACTTGATGGTAGTTCTAAAATAGGCTAATGTATAAAGGTTAAAGAAAAAGAGTTATATGAAGGGAAAAGTAGTAGAATAACTTGAGCGTTAACTATTACCCTTGGATATAGCTTTTTAAGTGTCTTTCCTCTTAAGAGAGTGAAAGTTCTAATGTAGAATAAGGGCTTTACTTGGCTTTGCCTTAGAGTGATTATGAAAGATGGGTTTTCTTATGTTTAAGGCTTTATGAGTGCGAATTTTAGTAGAGTAACCTTAGGGAAAAAGAGCCTTTTCCTCTATTTTTAGGGGGATGTTTATACAAAAGAGTGGATGCACTCACTCTATATACATAGGACATAACCGCTTCTCTTCTCCATTTCTTGAGAGGATGACATCAAGGAATATTCTAAAACTAGAATTTTAAGTTGGCTTTATAGCCAAACAACCAACTAGGTGGGTTTGGTTACCATTATATAAGGTTTTTCCTTTTTTGAGTTACATGAGATGGTTATACAACCATCTTAGTTGGTTATATAGCTAAGTAGATGGTTGTATAACAATCTTGTGCACTCCTAAAAAAAGGTAGATTTTAGCTCAAGTGTGTGGGATTGTGTTGGCTCAAAGATTTTTCAAGCTTTGCCTCTTTTTGGACATTGTCACCTCCATCCTCCTATAATGAAATGAATATGGTTCTCATTATTGTGCTTGCATCTTAGTTATCTAATAATCTAGCACTATTTTGTGTAGATTGAAAAAATAACATTTTGAGAAAATAACCATTACACAAGGCATAATAAAGCATTTATCAAAATGTAAATACTAGAGGAGAAGGATATATAGGGATATGATGTCTCCCCAGTGGCTTTTAGCATATATGGAGGCTTTTGCTCTTTGTAGGGCCATTACTCACCTTATATGAGTTTCTCCTCAAAATTCATCCCATTTAGCCATCAAGCTAGTCCACAGGCCTTTCTAATTATGCCCCCAAGCTTGCCCATATGCATTTCTCTTATTATGCGCTTAGGCTGGCCTACAAGCCTCTTTCATTAGGCCTTTAGGCTTACTTGTAGGCATTTCTCTATTTGTGCACTTAAGATTGTCCGCATGAATTTTCCTAGTTATGCCCTTAGGCTAGCTCGCTAGCTTTTTTTTTTTTCTTTTTCTTTTTGTGCCCTTAAGCTACCCTATAAAAGGCTTTTTTATTATGCCCTTAGGTTTGCTTGTAGGCATTTCTCCTATTTTGCTCTCAGGCTAGCCTACAAGCCTCACTAGTTATGCCTTTAAGCTTATCCTCCCTTAAGAGTTTTTTTAGGACTTAATGATAATTTAAAGACCTAATAGTAATTTAAATCCAAATTTTGTGTGTTTGTGTGATTCTGGCACAAGTTTTAAAATTATTAAAATAAGCCAGAATCATAAAATTGAATGCAATGTTAGCCCATAAAATGTATTTGTGGTGCAATTTCTAATAAAATATGTATTAGGAGATGCTAAATTTTGATTAGTATGCCTTTTATATTTATGTATTTGACAATTATAACATATTATACTACTATTAATTTTGACCAAGATATGGGTTGAGCTAACATATATTCAATTTCATGATTATGGTCTATTTTGAAGCTTGGGTCACAATCACATTGTTACATAAATGCTTAAATTTGGCTAAAGGGACAAATAAGAATGAAATAAACTTTTCATCAAAATTACCTCCGATCTTATACTATTTTGTCATAAAAAGTCCAAAATATCGATTGAGGTGGGCACTGACTTAGGAATGACAAGTGGACAGAGCGGGTGAGAGCAGAGACTATCCCTCATTCCCTGCTTCACTCTCCTGGTGGAAAGAAATTTTCCCTTGTCCTTACCTCGTAAGGACTCCTCACCTACGAAACTACCTTGCAAGGCAAATATTTCTATTTTTTTGTTATTTTAAATTATAAAAAATTATGAAATAATCTAATTATACACACACACATCTCTCTCTCTCTCTCTCTCTCTCTCTCTCTCTCTCTCTATATATATATATATATATATATATATATATATATGATGTTTTAATGGTTACTGTAATTTTTATCCATCAATGGTTATTACACTTTCAACCTTTAGATTTAAAATATGACGATTTTGATTATTCTTACTTATAAGTAATGTTTGCACTGAAAATTATAAGCATTTATTATATTCAGTTATAAAAAACAGTAACCATCCATGGTGACGTAACTATTGAAAACTCTCTTATATACACACAAACACACACACACACCTAATAAATTTAAAATCTTATAAAACTATATTTAATTTTTTTAAAGTCCACGAGAATCCATTTCGGGGTCGTAATGGAGACCCGTGAGGTAGGAGGTGTAATATCATCTCCATCTCATGAAGGAGGAAAGGCAGAGACTCCTCATCCTATCTCAAAAAGAGCTGCAAAAGTTATTAGAACATTGAAGAATGAATTGAGGAAAAATAGTTGCTTCCTCAAAAAGGACCATTATGTCATTCAAAATACTTCTATTTTTTCTTTTTTGTCATCATAAATTCATGTAATTTCAAAAACGAGTTCTCACAAATAACCCTAATAATATTAATAAAGAAAAATTGGTAAATTTGTTTCAATTTGTTTCAATTTTTACTTTATAATTAGGGTAGGAGCAGAATTTTTTACGTAGATTCACCTCACACGAAACCACTACTAGTGGCGCTCCTTTCCTACAGTAGCAGTACTTTTGCGCGTCATTATACTCCTATTCAACTCCTCTCTCCCGATATTGGATACAATTGGATGAACAAACAAAATTAATATTCCATGAACACATTGCACCTTTAAGTTTTTCAATCAATCAACTTTGATTTAAGGAATTTTTATTGTCAAAATGAAGTTGTGTTTTAGAGATTTAGGGATTTAAGATTCTTTTGGAGGATTTAAGAAGTTGAGAGAAGTTCTCTTTTTGTCGATATATAGCTAAATTTGATACTCTTAAATGTATTTCCTAACATTATATATTTTTTCACATTATTTTTAAACTTTTTATTCTTTTAAAAAAATAATTTTATAATTATTAAATTGCATTTGTAATAACTGTGATCTCTTTAACCATTATTTTAAATTTTTATAAAGAAATAACACAAGATTGAGAATAATTTTAACAAAAAAAATTCATTTCACGCTTATTTACCACTGCATTACAAGTTGAAAATTTTATTTCGTCAGCTAGCCGTTTAAATTTAAATTACCACAAAACCTATGATAAATCAAAAAATTCATGAGTTAAATAGTAACCAATTGTAATTAGGGGGCTTACTAAAATAACAAGCAATAATCATAGACTTCAAGATGAGTTTAGTCATGTTTATCAATAAGTTTACGATCAAGGTTATAGATAATTGCCAAGAAAACACAAGGAGCCAACTGAATTTAAACTGATTGCCATCTAGAAATTGAACGACACTATAGGGTGTGGCAACATTTGCCTTAATACTAAACATAAATTAAGGCTTTCATGTCACAATTACCAAATCACATCTTGAACCTCTAGTCCTCTACCTATTTTACAATTTCTTCTACCACCACCATGTTCTCCAGTTGTTAATCACGTTTGGCCATATAGAAGTTAGACTTTCACCATCTTCAATCGTGCTGATTTTCTTCCATAATGTTGCGTTGTCAAAGCATATGGTTTCTGAGAGAATTGCTTCAACAGCTTAATCAGTTCGAAAGTTCTTACGTCTCTTCCAGAATAAAGGCAAAGATCAAGTGGAGTTAAGCCATCCTGTGACCAGAAAAAAAAATGTCATGCATTATAAAATTGCAAAATAGAGCTACACATAAGAACAATGAGGAGCAGGTGGGTGCCTGGCAGGAAGAGATACATTTGAGAACTATATATAAAGCAAATTACAGAAAATGAGAGGCAAAACTATCATGCTCAAAGAAAACTTAGTGAAAGATTGGTTTGAAGTAGTCTGATCTCAAAGAAGACCAAGTGAAAGATTGCTTATAGTTGTCACAAATTAAATGAAATCCATAAAAAACAAAAACGTATCACAATTAAAATAATCACATTACCTTTTTCTCTCTCTTTTCTTTCATTTTTTTTAACCTTTTTTTAGTGGGGGATTAGAGAGACTCAGGAAGATGTTCAAGACAGAAAGAGGTAGGCAGTTGCCTACATTACAGGAGAATTACAATCCAACCATTAGCTACTGTCAAAGGCAACTTTATGACAAATGAAGACGAAGACAACATACAAGAAGCACTTAAGCATCAGAGCCAACTTATTAAATAAAACACAGTTGAAAGAAGCCTTCTTCCTCCAGCCCTACCAATCCCCAGGAATGAGCTAACATTTACCTGGTTTTTTAACGTCCTATCGGCTCCTTTAATTAATAAAAGCTTCACTAAGTCAGTTCTCCGGGCTTGAACAGCAATATGCAATGGTGTCCATCCATCCTAACAGGTGAAACGAGGTTGTTGAGTCTGTTGACTGATGAAAAATCAAAATTTAGACAGTGAAAAGAAGCCATGGAGAATTAACATACATTGTCCTGAAGGTTTATATCAACATTATATAACAAAAGAAGTTTAATAGCAGGAGTGGATGCTGTCTGGACCGCATAATGCATCACGGTGGCCCCATCCTGGTGTCAACAAGAAAAGTAAGAAATGTAAAATCAATATTTAAATCAAATTGAATCATAAATGTTATTAATGTAATCAGGCAGGAAGTTTATAACCAACATTATTGTCAGACATCAACAGCATTGTTATAATGAAGTTCAGAGGACAGCGCAAATGCTATCACTCAATCAATTAGCCAAAATTAACTCATATCACAAGAAAGAGGCATCACCTAAACTTTCATAATTGTCCACACTGAAGATAAAAAGGAAGTTGACAGTGTGCCTTAGTTTAATGACAGAAGAACAATTAAAAACAAAAAAAAAAAAGAAGAATGATAGATAATTAGATACCCACGAGGACAACAACTACAAAAGCAACATTGGTTTCAGCAGTAGATTTGAGAAACAAGCATTATTAACAACTAATGAACAAATAAAATAACAGAAGCATTTCCAAATTCTAGATCAGGTGCCCAATAAGCAGATATAATACCAAATGACAAGAACAAGTCAAAATGATAGGATAAGAAAGTAAAATTAATGCATCTAACTGATAATAGTCAAAATGTCTAAACTCACGGAATCTCGAACAAAAGGATTTGCTGATTCTCTGAGAAGATAGCTCGTAATAGCTTGCTTTTTACAGATTATAGCTTTGTGAAGTGCAGTTAAACCATCCTGAAGAGAATGTAATCATGCAAAGCTCAAAACAAGGGCAAACATGGAACCATAATGAATCCAAGCAAATTTTTTTTTATCCATCCGATTTCTAAGATGATATAACAAATGAGCAAATTAAATGATCATAAAACACTATTAATCAGATAGTTATATTCTACATACCACATTCACCCCATTGATATCAACATTATGTTTCAACAACGCATCAACAAGATAGAATTCTCCTGATGCAGCAAGCGTGTGCAGAGGCAGCCATTTACTCTGTCAAGGATTTCAATGAAGTCATAAAAGAAAAGTTATTGTTTAAACTCATTTATTAGATTGTTTTGAAGGGACAATTCTTTGAAAAAAACAAAAACAATAAATGTAAGCTATCATAATGCAAGACCAACTGTCAACTCTTCAAAGCGGAAAAAGAACAAAAACATACATTCACGTGCGCGCACACACACAAGACAGAATAAAGGGAGAAAACGAGAGGAATAAATACAAAGAGAGCTATAACTAACCACTAAATCATACCCGGAACAGGCTAAATCCTCATTAAGTAATAGGGAAATCAAATCACTATAAAATGCACAGAACTAAAGAAAATGACTAGACTAGCAACAAATTCTATCAGATAGTGAACTCACAGAGGTAGCAGCAGCTACATCAGGTATCTTTTTATTAACCAAAGCCTTCTCCTCTTTGGTGAACAACTTCCCCTTTCCTATTCAATTACCAACATATACCAAAAAGAAGAAGAATGCATTAGACATCACATCCTTACCTATTTATTCAACTAGCAAACACCAACAAAAACAATACATGAGACAACATAATTATTCATTCCAAATATCCAACAAAAAAAAATCAAAAAGAAAAACAACCTTCAGATTTCCTAGCGCCAGGCTCATAATTCCCACTATCAAACAACTCAACAACATCATCAAAACCTTTCCCATACACAGTCCATCTGGGATTCTTAGGCGCAACCCGTTGGCTCAACTCAACCTTCTTATTCTCCTCCTCTTCCTTACCAACAGCATAACTTGACGGATTATCAAGAACAAGAGGTTTCAACTGTGCCAACTTGGCTTCCTTATAGGCCCTATACTCTTCTAAATTGATTTCCCTAACAGGAAGCAACCCTTTCTTCTTCTTTTCGACACGGCTGTTGAATTCCATTTCTTGAGCAATCTTTCGCCTTTGTTTCTTGGTAATGTTAATCTCAGCTTGCACTTGTCTCCACTTATCAGGAACCAAGTTTTCGGCCTCGATTTCTAGTTCATTCTTCTTCTTTTTCTTGATATTAGAATGGGAATGAAGAATACGGGTATTTTTGAGGTATGGATCGTCGAATGCGTCTTGTTCGAAGACGAGACAGTCGCCGATGGGGTGGTGGTGGTCTTCTTCAACATCCTCGTTCTGGAGAGAGAAGTGGAGGGACGCTGGAAAAGATGAGAGTTTTTTTGTTGGATATTTGAGGGTTTGGATTGGTGATGGTGTGGAGATAGAGAATTTGAGGATTTGCGATTGTAATTGTAGAGATGGGTTCTTTAGCATATTCAGAGCCATTCCTTGTGGCTTTTGAATGAAAATGGAGATTTTGGATGTCTACTTGCCACATGCTAGCTAAAGTATAACTTTTTTTTTTAATATATTTTTTTGATATAAAATTTTTATCCGAAGTCAAATATAAAAGAAATATAAAAGAATAAAAATGCTAAAAAACCCTCATTTTCATATAATATATTATTTAATTTCTTAATTTCAAAAAATACATTATAATTCTTTATATTTTAGTATAGTTAAATTAAATAGTACTTAGTTAAATTTAATTATTTTTTGTTAATTAAAAATAACAAAATACCCTTATAAATATAATTAATTTTTAAAATCTTTATGAACAATTAATTTTTAAAATCTAACTATTGCTATACCAACCATTACTGTATATAAAAAATTATATAAAAATTCCACGAAATTGTTGAAATTAAAGCTACAAAAATTACAAAAAGAAGAAAATCCAAAATTTTGAGTGTTGAATTCTTCCTATAAGGCTCCATTTGTTTCACATAAAATATTTTTTAAAAAATATTTTTTTTTCCATTTTTTCTATTTGATGCATTTAAGAAAATTAATCAATAAAAAATATTTTTCTAATCAAAAGAAAAACTAACTTTATTATGAGTGTCACAAACAGGTGATCAAGTTGCACTCAAATTAGTGAAATATTGTTTGTGACTCCTACCTTTTACTGATTAACTAGGGATTGAGGGGATGAGAGGTATACATTAGTGTTAACTCCAAATTATGGCTTGTGTTTGGATCAACGAGGATCCTTTAGGTCTCATGTAAGATTGAAGCTCTTTTTTAATTTACAGTAAACGGAGGGATCAAGACATGACAATACATTGGTATCATCTTTTGGGAGTGTGGAGTCACCGCCTGACTTTGGTAGGATAAGAATCCAAGAAAGGACAAATTCTAAACCTAAGTCGTTAGAAGACCCAATTCGTCTTTCACCCCATTGGAGATTAGGATAAAAAACTGGACATGGCTTGAGAAATAGGTTAGACACCCTCAAATAGCTTGGATTTAGGGATCTAACTTTTAGACATATTTGGTTCACTTTTTACCATTTTATCGTTATTAATTAATCCAATTAACACCCTTAAGCATGTATCCAACATATATAATCAAATACACCATCACAAAAGCATTATAACCATAGAAAAGGAGAGGGGGCATTTAACATCAAATGGGGATGTCATAGATATCAAACAACCATAAATGTGCATAATCAAGATTACCATGTGTACATATATGGTCACCTGTATACAAGAAAGGCAAACAAATTAGTGGCCTTTAAAGGGGATGAAACTAAACAATACAAAAGAAAAATGTACCTAAGTGCAAAAGGCTTACCAAATCTCCTCCAAGTCAAAGGAACATGTTGCCCTTATGTACTAAGAAGGGAGGTTGAATTAGTGACAAATTTAAACTTTGGAGGAAGCACACATAAATAAAAGATTAAAGAAAGAGTAGGAGAAGAATAAACACAAAAGATTTATAGTGGTTCGGGTATTAACCAACTTTGCATCTACTCCCTAATTCACCAATTAGGTGTTTTACTAAATCACTAGTGTTTTACAAACTCACACTGAACTTAGTGTTTAGATTCACACCAAACCTTATAATTATTTTTCTAAGGCTCACACTCAAATCTTACACAAGTGTTTTATCAAGGCTAACCCTTAAACCTATACAAGAGTTTTATAAGGCTCACTCTAAAACCTAAACAAGAGTTTTCTACATAAATGCACACTCTTAAATCCAAAATCAAGGTGTTTAAAGCTCACATCAAACTATGTACAAAAAAAAAAGTTAAAGTTATAAGAATTAATTTTACAAGAGTTTTGGCACAATCAATAGTTATTCTCTTGTATTCAAGTTTATTTGGTGGTGTATTTATAGACTTCAACCACTAAAGAGACATTACAAATAAAACCATGCCCAAAATTTCAAAGTATGCTAGACAAATCCTGTATTTAATGCTTATCAGATAAATTTGTGATTGAGTCAAAATTCATTGTCAAAAAATGCATTTCATGGTTAAGACAAGAAATTTGTGGTCTCTATTTTATGTTATGTCTAAGATTATTGTTGTGTGTCACCTTGACATTGGTCCTTTTAAAAACTAGCAGTTGGATCTTTCTAACGAATCTCAAAATTCATGATCTCTATTAAAATTCATTGTCTCTACTAAAAGTTACGATCACTACCTAGCCGTAAGACCCACTGCAAAACAAACTAAGCTTTGGAGTTCTTATTTTTCTCCACATTGTGGTTGCTACTAAAATTCATGGTCGCAACTTTTAAATCTCTAATGATTTTTTTCAAAATTCGCAGTCGAGACTTTATGAGATAGGTTTTCATACTTTAAGTTTTTTTGCTTCTAAACACTTTATTCAACTTTCAATGAGATTCTAACTTAATATCTGCAAGATCAACACTTAAGATAGACATTAGAACTTTTTAATCTATATTGTCAAGATCAAAAGAGTGACTTGACTTAGGTTTGAATAACCTAGTCTAACAAAACCTAAGCATCTTATAATTCCAAAGTCAACACAATCCTAACATCACATGAATCATGAGTCATGAAGAATAAGCATAATAAATAGGACATAGAAATACACCTTAGATGATGTTTAAGGCCTAAGGCATAGTTTTAATAAATAGAGTCTAAAGGTGGTTATTAAACCCTCTCCCATAATGCTCATAAAGGGCTAAATATCAATGAACACCACTATCCATTTTTAAGGGCTAGGATGATAACCAAAGGAATAATTATAAGGCCAAAATATATACATGATAATAAGTATGATATATGCAAGGGTAATTTGAATTCCCTAACTTGCATGCTTAATCAAATTGCCAAGGATTGTTTCAAGAATCAATTTTAAAATGACTTTAAATCTTAATTACAACTTTAGGAAACCTTTTTTTAGTAACCTAGATTATAATGTAACACCCATTTACATTTATTAAACATGGTATTCAAGTCCAAAATTTCATATGCATAAAGGTTAACTGATCATTGATACATAATCCAATAGTTGTTCAATGTACACATATGTTAACTCATTTAATGTTGGTAACCATAAACTGATTCCTAACTAGGTATATGTACATGGCACAAGGAGAGAGAGAGAGAGAGAGAGAGTGGAAATCTAGTTGATGACTTGCTCCATGTGTCTATATGTAAAACTTTATGCTTTAAAGTGCCCAAACCTTATGCTTCACTATCTGAAAAAGTAATTACGATTTGGTGAGTACTCAGTGAATAAAAATAATAATCAGATTCTAATAACACAATCAATAGTCAATTATTAAGATACATTATATGTATAGGTATTAATTTATGCAAGTGCAAATGCAATCGATTATTTAATTTTATCGTGACCTTGCAAGGTAAACACTACTCTCGATAATTCAAGTGATTCAAGTGACATTTGATTTTTTTAGCCAACATATTATATGTGAATCATTTGATCAATAACATGTGTCATAATTGGACAAATTGGTCCTTTTTCAAGTGATTTTGCAAGTGTTTAACCAGCCAGTCACAACATCCTTTAAGTTCCATATGCAAGTGTTCATTTATAATGGTATACCAAGTAATCATTAAGATCATATAATTCTCACTTGACTTGTACTCACATGTAAAATGTCATAATTCAATCACATATACACATAGCAGAACACAACCATATCATAAAATCATCACACATACACATTAGAATCCAATTATGGCTTTTACTAACCTTTGATGCAACCAACCTTTATGATAGGTTTGAACCTTTTTCTTGGGCTTTCTTAATGTGCTGAGATCCTAATATTTGATACATATATCTTATAAAATGTTAAAATGAGTTGACATGCATGATATGCAACTATGGTCATGTTCCATAAAGTGGAACTAGTGTTTATGCCTATTTTTTTCTTGCATAGAAAATATGGTAAATTTTTGAATTTTGCCTTGTTTCAATGTGATCACAATCTGAATAGGTCTTACATTTTTATCCATATCTCATATTAAAATAAATGGTCAATCTCAAGATGAGCAAATTTCAACATGTTGAGAATCAGTCACAACGAACGACGATATCTCCTTACCCATAATTTATTTGGTAAATCTATTTTACAGAAAAGTGTATGAGACATAAATATACAACTTTCAAAATATCACCAAATTACCATTCTATGGCCATCAAATTCTTAGAAAATAGAATTAAGACATTAAGTAGGTTTATTAGGTTTAAGATCATCACAATAAAAAGAGAAATATCTCTTTCCACACAACAAATTAAGCAAAATTGTTTTATAAGAATTTAGGGGGGATACATATCTAGAAATTTCATATTTTTCACTTTATCCAAATCAGCGCATAAGGTCATCAAAATATATGAAGACAACCAGGTTGAAGAGATTTCGATAGGTTGTGAACCAGCCTTAATAAAGGAGCCATAACTTTTCACACATACCATATCAAGAAAAATAGTTTCACATTCATTTAGATGGGGCATAAAACTACAACTTTATACTTTCCTTAATTCACCTTCTAGGGTTATGAAATCATGGGTGCACAAATATGTTCTAATAACAAAACCAACATAATTAACTCTTATTTTTCTTGAACTTCAACTTCCATATATGAGCTCTACCTCAAATTACTCCATAATTCTTACTAATTATGCATGTTTAACATGTCATGAGGGAGGAATTCATTTGGGAAGAAGATAAAATCACTTACCCTTTTTGCTAAAACTAGAAAAGCTCAAGTTTCCTTCATAGGTACCTTGTTTATTCTTCTTCTTCTTCCCTTCACATTTTTCCTCTCAAATCTACTCCTAAATGAAGAGAAATTCAATGTGTACACCTACTCTAATAAGACAAAATCATTATGACTTACAACCATTGGTTGGAAATTTCATTTTCCTTTTTTAGCCTTTCTTTACTGCTTCATCACCTCCAACCATCTCCTAATCACCATATCTCCTTATACTTTTAAATAAGCTATAAAACACCAGTATTTATGATACTATAACATACATACAACATATGATAATTTTCCATGCAACTATGAAAACCTCATATTTATGTTAAAAGTGCCTTAAATGCAATGGTACAAGTGTCATCATCATGCTTATCAAATTCATATATCCAAATGATCATTTATCCAATGCATAAGTTCACGTGGGATTACAAATCATTTATGTAATGAATATGCTAATGTGAGGGTGCTAATGAATGAGGATAAAGATGTTCCATGCAAAGATTTAAAGGTTGACAATTCAAAACCTTGATTAGCTAAAACTAATTTAAACATAGAATTAGCTAGTTTGTAAAGTTATTAAAAGATCCACCTAACAATTTCACAAAGTTCTTTCAACAACTCAAGAAAGAGAACAAATCTAGCAAAGCAATATGCTAAAAAATAATAACAATCAAATAACCAAGTTTGGCCGAATGGGAGGCAGGGGGCTATTTGTAGCCTTACATGTTTAAAACCCTAATTATGAAAAGAAGAGGCAAAACCCTAAAAAATCCTAAGTCAAATTTGGCCATATGGAGTTGGCCACCTAAAAACGTGTTGAACATCATTTTCTTAATAAAATAAGCAAGAAAAAATAAGGTTTATGATTGACTAATATGTATGTTTGGCTAACACAAGTATTCCTAGACTAAAAAAGCTTTCTTAAGTTGCTTACAAGCTTCAAAGACTAATAAAGAAATCCTAATCGAAAAAGTAGATGTGGAATTCAACTAATAGGAAGCATTCTTGAAGAGTCTTCAAAATCTTGAAAACATCTTACAAATCTTTAAAAGATCTTGAAGATCTTAGAAGAATCTTGAATTCCACATGCCAAATCTTGATTGGGTTCGATTATGCGCATTTTTGGTCTTAGGGCATGAGTTCCCATCTTCTTGGAACATGTTTTATTAGTTAAGACAAGACAAACTTATCCATTTATGCCTTATTCACACTAGTTTGTGTTCACACTTGTCCTATCATGAAATTTTGAACTTTTCACCAAATTGTTGGGCTTATTAGCAGAGGTCCATAAAAATATCCACAACTAAAATTAAGTTTAAATGGGCCTTGATTTGGGCTTGACAATGACCACTAAATGCTTTACGTACCAACTTTGGGCTTTGAGTTTCGTGCTCCAAACCCTATGTCCAATGGGCTAATTAGGCTTATTTGCATCATTCCATCCTTCATTGGAAAGATTCATCCTTAAAACTTGGCCTACAAGAAAGTAAAAACTAGACATAATAATTAATAAATATTAACCTAATTAAAAACTTACCATACAATTTTTAGTATTTCCTTTTGGGTCAAAAACTAATCACATGAAACCTCCTACAATCGGGTTAGTACACAAAATCTAGCAAAAAGAATTTGAATAAAAATCAAACATCTAATAGAAACCCTAGTACATATTTTCCATACAATATGGAGAAACACTAAGTTATCAAATTTCTTTAAAATAAAAGCACTAGATAAAAAAAATTATGCATTTATTGAAGCATTATTTAGAAACCAAAGAAGAGTTAGGAACACAAGAAACATAAGAATTCTTGAAATCAAAAGAAAAATTTCTTCTTAACCAACATTTAAAACTAAAAGAAGAAGTAAACATATGTTTTGAATAAAGAAAATAGTTGTAAATATCAAAGTAAGCAGAAAAAGAAAATAAACATTTTACCCTAAATGAAGAAGGACTAAAAAAGTAAAATTAAAAGAAAAATAATGCAACCCTAAATGATGCAAATTATTTAAACAAGAAAAAGAAGAAACACAAAAGCAATTTAATGAAGAAAGTAAATGCCTATGGCTAGAAGAAAGCCTAAAAATGCAAAAAAAAAAAAAAAAAGAATAAAAATGACATTTAGAACAAAAAAAATATGAAGAAATAACTAAACAAAAATCAAAAGACTCTATTATACATGAAATTGCAACCTCACTCTTTATTATAACACCATCATCAAAAGAATCAGGTGCTAAGTTGGTTTCTTTTCTAAGCTCCTCTATTGAAAATTATTCTTCATAACCTTGCACTATACAAAAAAAAAATTATAAATTTTGTTAGTAGTGTAATACATCCATTTAAACAACAATATTGTTGTGGCCTTTTGGGAAGAATAACTTTCTTTACTCTCTTTTAACATTAGGGCTTTCTTTTCACACCATATCTTTTTGCATGTACCTCTTTTTTTGTATGTGCATTCATTCTATCCTCTCCTTTTTCCACTCTTTGCTCACACCTCTAATGGTTTTCTTATAATTCTTTTTTTATCGTATAATTAATTTTTTTTCTCTCATATGTATGTGTTCTCTCTTAAAATTTTTTGATCCTCATAAATTTATTGAGGAGATAAAAGAGGTAATATAATATGTTGACCATGAATGACAAATTCATAAGTATTTGCATACCCATTGTGCTTAGCCCTTCTATGATATTGTCATGGTCACTCTAATAAAATATGATTAACTTGCACTATCACCACGTCACAAAGAACCTTATTAATATATTTGCCCAAAGGAAATGAAACTTTAACTTACATGGTAACCTTAACTTTACTATAATCATTCAAGAATTGCAAGTTATAAGGCTTACAATGTTTAAGAGTAAACAAGTTCAGTTTTTTAACCATATATGTACTGACAATATTAGTATATAAACCACCATCAATAATTAAGCTATATACCTTGCCTTGGATCCTACAACTTGTTTGAAAGATGTTTTCCGCTCATTCATCATCTTCTTTAACTTGGGCACTTAAAGATCTCCATGCAAATAAAAGTTCTTCTACTAACAACATTAAGCTCATCATTACTAGCATTAATAAATGGGGGCATATCAGGATCATTTTCTACATCACTATCACTATCTTTACATTCAATATTCCCATTTAAAATAACCATGGTCTTTTTATTTTGGCACTCCTTATCTACATGTCATGTCTTCTAAATTTAATACAATTAATAAGATTAGGCTTGGAATTTGATGATTTGATTTTGTTAGGCTCATTCTTGGGCTTTCTTACTTCTTTGCCTTTATTTAGTATTTCAACTTTGGTCCTTGCATTGGGCTTCTCAACATCTTTCAACTTGTTAGTCCAATTAAAATAAGGAATATTGGGTTTGAAATTTTTACCTCTAATTTGCCTTCCACATTTAAGGCCATATGGTAGGCATCCTCCAAATCCATATAGTGTTGTAGCTCCACCATATTAGTTGTCTCTCTATTAAGCCTACTAAGAAACTAAGCAATAGTTTGTTCTTTATCCTCTTTAATGTTGTCACAAATTAAGGCAACCTTCATCTCTTGATAATATTCTCTATGCTTTTATTTCCTTACACAAGTCTTTGTAAACGGTTAAGCAAATCTCTATAGTGATATGAAGGAACAAATCTTTATCTCATGATTCTTTTCATCTCGTGCTAAGTTACAATTAGATATTCCCTACATCTACGCCTATTTATTCTTAATTAATCCCACTATACAAGGGCATAATCAATAAATTCTACAGTAGCAAGTTTTACTTTCTTATCCTCACATAATTATGGAACTCAAAATAAAATCTACCTCCTTTTCCCATTTTAGATAAGTTTAGGATAATTTTTACCATGAAAAGTAGATATTTTCATCTTTATGTTGTTTAAATTGCCATCTTGCTTGCCTTATTATGGAGGCTATCCTCCATTGGGTCACCATTTCCTCATGAACAAATCTACCACATCTAGGTTGCATTAAAGTTGTGTTGGTATTATTTGAGGTATTGGTTTTGGGTAGTTTTTATCTTCTCTACCTTGCTTATTAATTACTATATCTTCTCTTACATAGCTTTCGTGAAAAGCTTTCACTTCAATTCACCATTAGGATTTGTCATGAATAGAAATAATAAAAGAAAACCTCACAAAATAATTCCTTTATGTGTTTACACTTAAAAGATGTCACTCCCCTCGTGTTTCACATAAAACTTCTTCCCTCTTATAATCTCACACACTTTTGACTTTTACCTCTCTTAGTTCTTTTATTTAAGTTTTTCAGGAACTTAAATTACCAGTGTCAAAGAAATCCTTAATTACTTAACAAAAAAGCAATTTGAAACTTATAATAACTCTAGATAACAAAGGATATGAATTAAAAACCAAAAGTAAGAAGCAAATGAGGTTAGTTAGAAATCAAGGTTAATTGGCAATCTAAAGATAAAAGAGGAAGAATAAGAATTTTTGCAAAGTCAAATGAACAAAATCAAAGAAATTTGGTGTTAAGGCTGAATCCAATTAGTTTGCAAATCAACCAATTCAAAACCTTTTGCAAAACAATTCAATTACAATTAACTTCTTTCTATCTTTTATTTTATTTTTCTTTTTGGCATCCTTTTTTTTTCTTTTTAATTTAATGTCTTCTTTCTCCTTTTTTTTCTTTTAATTTGAAGCTAAATTACAAAATTAAAAGACAAAGAACACCAAAATGCAAAGAACATAATTAGGTTGAATTGGATGAGATCTTGGCCAAATATAACTTTTGTGAAATTTTGTGTTTGGGTGGCCTTAAGACTAAAAGAAAACACCAAATAATTAGTAAACAAGAATGAACAAATGAATTTGAATGAAAGAAACATACGAAATTGAATGGAAACAATGAAACTGCAAAGTTCTTTAATTATAGGAAATTTTGACAAAGTTCCTAAATTTTAGGAATTTCTTGATGTAAATAGTTCCAAACTAAAATTAAAAATGAAAGAATGATTAATCAATAAAGAGAAATGAATTTGGATGGAAAGAAATAAATAAATCTAAATTAAACATGGAAAACTAATTATTTTGCAAAGTTCCTTAATTTAAGGAAATTTTGCAAAACATGCAATTGTAATTTGATTTTAATGATAAGATAATGACTAATGATGATGAAATAAAATAATTTGATGATAGAAAAGTGAAGAAAGTAGATTGGAACACAATGGAACAAGAAGAACCCAAATTAAACAACTAGTATGCAAATCATAGGAATTGAATTTTTTTTAATGATTTTTGTGATGCAAAATGACTTGGAATAGATTTTAATGATGAAATAACACTTAATTATGATGAAACAAATAAATTTTATGGAAGAAGAATGGAAGAAAATGAATTAAACATAATGAAACTAGATATGGCCGAATTAAATAGAACAAGAAGAATAAAAAGCAAACATAGTGAATAAAAACACAAAAGGGATACTTACTTGATAATTGAAACCTTAAACTCTAAGACCAAATGATACGTGTAAGGGTAATTAGAATTCCTTAACTTGTATGCTTTATTGGATTGATAAGGATCGTTTCAAGAATTAAATTTAAAAGGACTTTAAATCCTAATTAGACCTCTATAAAATCTATTTCTAGCAATGTAGATTACAAAGATTTGAAGGTTATCAATTCAAAACCTTAATTAGCTAAAGCCAATTTAAGTATGAATTAACTAATTTGTAAAGTTATTAAAAGATCCACCTAATAACTTCACTAAGTTCTTTCAAGAACTTAAGAAAGAGAACAAATCTCATAAAGTAATATGCTAGAGAATAATAACAATCAATTAATTAAGTTTGGTTAAAGGGGGGCCATTTATAACCTTACATGTTTAAAACTTAATTAAGAAAAATAGAAGCAAAACCTTAGAAAATCCTAAGTCAAATTTGGCCATGAGGAGTTAGCCACTTAAAAATGTGTTAAACTTCACTTTTTAATGAAATAAGTAAGAAAAATAAGGCTTGTGATTAGCTAATATGTGTATTCTATGAACACAAATATTCCTTTAAGTTTCTTACAAGCTTAAAAGACTAATAAATAAATCCTAATCTAAAAAGGAAATGAGGAATTTGGCTACTAGGAAACATTCTTGAAGAGTCTTGAAAATCTTGAAAGAATCTTGTAAATCTTGGAAAGATCTTGAAGAATCTTTCAAATCTTGGTAAAATCTTGAATTCCACATGTCAAATCTTGATTCAATCGAATTATGCATGTCTTGGTCTTAAGACGAGTTTTCATGTTCTTAGAACTAGATCCCATATTATTGGAACATGTTTTGTTAGTTAAAATAAGACAACCTTATCTATTTATGTCTTGTTCATACTAGTTTATGTTCACACTTGTCCTAAAATAAAATTTGGAACTTTACAACAAATTGTTGGGAAGAAAGATCAATGGTGGCCCATAAGAAGTATCCATAACCGAAGTTGAGCTTAAATGGGCCTTAATTTGGGCTTGATAATGATCCACTAAATGTTTCATTCATCAATTTTGGGCTTTGAGTTCTATACTCCAAATCATATATCCAATGGGCCAATTGGGCTTGTTTGCATCAAAGTATAAGATGTAGCATAATGGGGATCATTAAGAGTTGATCTTTTGTAACGACCATGTAATGACCACTTATTTACAAATCATATTGCTTATGATACCAATAAACTGTAACGATCGTATTCATACTTATAAAACTTATACTATTCATGTCCACAATCTGTAATGCTACAATCGGTACCTATCAGAGTACTCAACATCTGAGATTTGCCCGTCGGCCCCGCGATGTCATACACACCGGGATTTACACGTATGCCCCGCGTATGCTTGAGCCCTCTCTGATACCATAACTGTAACATCTAAAATTCATTTGTCAAACCAATAACTGTGACATCCATTGTTCTCATTTGTAAATTAGCTTTGAGACCACAAATTGTAACGTCACAACGTGGCTACAGTTGGTACCTATCACATCACTCAACATTTGGGATTTGCCCGTCGGCCCCACGATGTCATACATACTGGGATTTGCACATCTGCCCCATGTGTGCTTGAATCCTCTGATACCACCAACTGTAACTATCGTCTTCAGTTGCAAATCATGACATTTCATGTTCAGAAATGCATACACATTAAGGTTTATTCATCATACATATATAATCCCATATGTATTTAATGTACACATGTTTTAACTAATGTTAGGACCAGTGACCATAACTAGATCCTATCAAATGTATGCATATGACGCAAGGAGAGAGAGTTGGAATTCAGCCGACGACCTGTGTTCCATGTGTCTTTATGCAAGACTTTATGCACCAAAATATCATCAAGGAGAGAAAGTCTATGCTTCAGTATCTGAAAAATAATTGTGATTTGGTGAGTTGTGACTCAGTGAATAAAAACAATAATCAAATTCTCATGGCATAGTCCATAATCAAATATCATCAAGATAAACTGCAAGTATAACAATTGACTATGCAAGTGCAAATGCAATAGCTTCATTTTTGTCGTGACCGAGCAAGGCAAACATTGCTCCCGGGATATTCATGTGATTCATGTAACATATGATTTGGGACCTATTGGTCCATCTTCCTGTAATTTGCAAGTGTTTGACAAGTCGGTCACAACGCCCCTTTTAGTTCCATATGTAAGTGCTTATTCACAAATGATATGCCAAGTAATCATTAAGAGCATTTGATTCTCACTTGGCATGTATTCTCATGTAACATGTAACAATTCAATCATATATACATGTAATAGAACATAATTATATTACTCTCATGTAACATGTAACAATTCAATCATTCTCACTTGACTTATATTTTCATGTAACATGTAACAATTCAATCATATATACATATAATAGAATATAATCATATCATACAATTATCACATACACCCATGGAATCCAATTATTGTTTCTACTCACCTTTTGATGTGACCAACCTTTATGGTAGGGCTTCTTCAAAGTATTGAGATCCTAACATTTGATACATACATGGGTATAAGTATATCAAAATGATTACGAATACTTGGTATGCAGTTATGGCATGATTCATGCAAGTGCACCTAGTGTTTATACATATTTTCCTTATATGGCAGTCTGAGCTTATTACACAGTCACAGCAATAACTCTTGATATACTTATCCAAATGGCTTACTTATTTTTTTTCAAACAAACTAGACACATAAACACACAACGTATTCAAATTTCAGGTCAATAGCAGACACACACAAAATGTGGTGAATTTTTAAGTGTTGCCCTGTTGCAGTGTCATCTCAGTCTGAGTAGGTCTTACATTCTTGGGCATATCTCAAATTGTACCAGTCCAATTGCAATAATATTCTTCCATCAGTTACAACACATATAAATGAACATTTTTCATGTTTTACTCATTATCCAATTCAGTCTATAAGGTCACCAAAACAAAGGACCAATCTCGGGACAAGTAGGTTCATAACATATTGCCAACCAGTCATGATCAAAGGACAATATCTCAGCAACCATGCTGGATTTAGAAACAATATTTCACAGGTATGTAGATCAGACATAAATATACAACTTTCAAGTTTGGACCATCATCAAATTCTGAGTCTATGGTCATCAAATTCTTGGATAACCGAATTAAAAGAAAGGTGATGTGTCATCCGGGTACAGAGTCAGTCCCAATCAATGAGCCATATCTCTTTCCACACAGAAAATCAATCAAAACTGGTTTACAGGTATTTATAGAGGACATAATCCTACAAGTTTCATGTTTTTAACTCTGTCAAAATCAGAATATAAAGTCATCAAAATATAACAAAACAGAAGACTGAGATCATCTCTGTTCGGATTTGACCTAGTCCTGAAGAAGGGGTGATATCTCTTCACACACACAGAATCAAGTAAAACTGTTTCATAAGAATTTATATGAGACATAAGGCTACAACTTTAATGTTTTTTACTTTCCCCAATTCCTCTTGTAGGGTTATGAAATCGTGGGTGCAAAATTCTGCTCTAACAGCAAAA
>CATIWR010030949.1:0-10725 GCA_949677035.1 Omphalea diandra | reverse complement strand
CATGCACACAACATAAAACAATTTGTCATACAACTATACAAACACTACATATATGTTCAAGTGTCCCCAACTACAACGATGCTTCTAAATGTTCAAGTGTCCCCAAATGCAATGGTGCTTCTAAATGATTATTTATCTAATGCATATGGTCATGTGATAATGCCAATGAATGTGGCTATAGATGTTACATTGACCAAATTCAACATTAAGTATGTAGCTAAGAAAATGGATGGACGGTCTCAAAGTATTTGGCATAACAACCTTTTGATGAACGAGAGCTTAAACTTCCCCAATTCTCGGATGAATGGTTAAGAATGATTGACCCTTAAGGATGGAAAGTGTATTTTGGTGAAGCTATAAATGAGAAAAGAGAGATGTAGAGTTTATTCATATTTTTCTAAAAGGAGAACTCTTCCCTACAGCTAAGAAGTTAGACTACAAGGTGACCAAAAACATGGATGATTATGAAGCATGTTCACTCAAACTTGAACTCTTGAAACAAATAAGTGTTAAAATGACAGAGGTGTTTAAGGACTCACAACTAGTCATTTTGTAGGCAACAAATGAATAGGAACTAAAAGAACAACATTTAGGCCCATATTTAGAGCACGTAAAGAGATTAGTATAAAGTTTTTAAAGGATTGCATTCCATCATCTATCAGGTGAAGAAAATGCAATGGTTGATGCCTTAACCACTCTAATCTCTATTTGGGATGGACAAGAGGCGATGCCAATGAAGTTATTAATCACGCATTGGTCCAAGGCACCCTATTATATAAATAAAAGAGCGATGCAAGTATCTATAAAAAAATTGTCCTTGTTATTTAAGTACACAAAGATACTTGAAGAGTGGTGAATACCCTGAACAGGCTGATAAAGAAGGATAAGGATATGTAAAAGAGAATGCCTAACAAAGTTCATTTATGGTATGTGACAGAGGAAGAGGCTAGTAGGATCATATGGGAGGTGCATGCAGGAGTTTGCGGCCCCTCATAAGAATAAGAATGTATTGGTAAAGAAAATTTTGAGATTGGGATATTACTAGACTACTACATAATGCAACTTTATTCAGAAGGCTCGAAGTTTTCGTGCATGTCATGCCCATGGAAACCTCAGTCATTTGCCACCAACTAGTTGCAAAATATTACCTTTCTTTAGCCATTTATAACATGGAGCATTAACATGATCAGAGAAATCAAACCAACTTTTGTTAGGGTGCATCAGTATATTATGGTAGCAATGGACTACTTTTCAAAGTGGGTAGAGGCTGAGGCCTTCGATAAGGTGAGGGCAAAACAGATGACCTGATTCACTAAGAAAACCTCATATACCACTATAGTGTGTTGCACCATGTTATCACAGATAATGGTGTTCACTTCCAGGCATAGGTCAACATCATATTAGAAAAGTACAAAGTAGCCCATCATAAAGTCGTCATCTTATAGGTCATAGGCTAAGATGGAAGCAACAAATAAGAATATTAAAAGTATCCTTGCCTAAAAGGTTGAAATGTCTAAGAAGAATAAGTTAAGCATAATAAAGGTTGATGATCTTATATTGACGGCAGTCTGACCACATATTCAGGATCTTGAGGGAAGTTCAGACAAAATTAGAAAGGTCCCTACATGATTAAACAAATTTACTTAGGTGACATGGTGAAATTAGTAGATATGGATGGGAATGAATTCACCAAGCCAGTGATCCTCAACAAGCTGAAGAAGTATTTTGTGTGAATAGTGAGAAAAGTAAAATAATTCCCTAAGTCAATAATTGAAAAGGACAACTTAGGCAAAAGTTAAAGCATAAAAATATAAATGAATGTAAATAAGAGTTGAGAGAGTACGACAGACCATTAGGGGCTAATGATAGGATAGCTAAGTGACAGATAGAAGACAAGGATGAACGAGTAAATGGTCAGTAAGAAAGAGGCATTGAGCAAGATAATTGGTTGATCTAGCACGTTGATATTAAAAGTAAAAGTTATGAGCTTAATTAATGTATAATGTTCAAAATGCAAATGATTCGTTTTAAGCATAACACTAAATAGGACTACATTTGCATAATTAGAGTAAATTAGTCATGCATGTGTTTCAACTATAAGTAAATATAGAATAGTCTTTTTTATGAAGGATCATTATTTACTATTTGCTAATGTTAAAGGTCACACAACCATACCATATAATGTGCATCATCGTTAAGCTAAAGGTCTTAACCGGTGTATAAGCCATAGATGTGGTGACCAGTCCATGTAGCCTTAACCCTATCCAAGAGCGCTAGAATAAATGACCCTCTACAAAGGAATGGAGGAATTATACCTTAAATTGAGGAGCACTGAATGGGCGACGTACACAATCTATGTCATAGAAGGTGCTTGAAGACAAAGCAGAAAGAATGACATAATTGCCATAAGACCTTAGGGTAACACATGATAGATTCCACCTAGGCAGCTCTAGCAAATGTCGATAACAGTGATGTAAGACATCTACTTGGCCCACTCGGCTTTAGTAGCAGTTGGCCTCAACAAATGTCGGTTCAAATGATATTATAGGTAATAAATCCTTGATCCATTGTTAAGGCAATCAATAGTCCTTACTTCTCTTACAACCATCTCTAAAAAAAAGAGAAAAAAAGAGAAAGAAAGAAAAGAAAACATAGAAAAATAATATACTCATTAGGTTAAAAACCCAAAAGGACAACCTAAGCAAAAGTGAGCTGCCCATTGGATTGAAAACCCACAAGGGCGATCTAAGCAAAAATTAAGGTGTGAATATAGGAAAAACAAAACAAAATAAAATAAATATAATAATATTGTAACAGGTTTTCCTACCTGAAGCAATTGAGGGCTCCCTGTAAGAGAATCACTAACACTAAGAGCTACTCTATCCAAACCCTTAATGGTCTCACCTATGATCATCAATTTGGGCTCCTCTTTGACTCAGCTCCCTCAAAAAGCGATAAAATTTGTAGATCGATCTCTCTATCCTCCTTTTACAGTAAATGCTCACCCATCATAATGGTTGTAGTAATATAGGCCTAAGCCACCTAAGCATGGCCCCTAAAGGGGAAAAGAGTGAGAAAAGTAGCCATGAGAATTTTCTCCTCACCCAACATGCACCGGGGTACCTCCTTATATTGTATGTTGAATAGCTCCACCATCTTTCGAACATGTGGATAATCCAACTAAGGCAACACAATTTGGTATGTAGTTATGACACGATAGTCAATAATAATACCAAACTCCTTAAAGAATGGGCAAATCTTTACATCACTAAAATGGAAGGAATGGATAATGGAATCCCATAAATCGTAGGCTGCCCATAGTAATGTGCATCAAGACAGACAAAATAGAAGTGGTAAAGAGTTGAAAGACCCACCCATAGTAGATTAGGCTAGATCTGGAGTGGGAGAGACATCAAAAATGCTCTTGACATAGTTTGAAAGCTAGAAATAACAACAGTATAGAGCATACTATAAATGGGTATTTATAAAAAAAGATAAGGTTGATTAATGGTTGACAGTTATACACTGCTGAATAAGCCTGTACAACCATCAAGCGAGTTTGTACAAACCTTAGCTTAGGCTATACAATCCCTAACTCGTAGAAAATTTTAGCAGTTTTCCTTTCACCTTGGATATAAACATCATTTGTACCTACCCTAGAAAGCACATGTATAAATAAGTATTGACCAATGGTTCAACATATACTTAAAATGTAAAATTAAAAGCTAAAATCATTTTTTTATTTGTTTTATTGAAAAATCTCAAAGTTTGACAAAAATAAAGGCAGTGTTACCTTGTTATATCCCAAAAAATCCTAGAACCTTACCAAGCATCCAAAATTAGGGTTCAACTCACCCTATGAAATTGTACCACTGTGCAAAATATCAATCAAAGCATAGTGTACTGAAATGGGAAAGAAGGAAAAGAAAAAAATGTCCTAAAAGCTAAGAATGAGAGAAGTCTCCAAAGCTCGGTTATCCCTACCTTTAAAAGGAGTCGCCTTAGAACCCTCGGCCTTACCGTTTGTCACCACATAACGATGTTTTGTAGCTGCCTAAGCCAAGGTCTCAATCTCCATCTCCTCTGTCAGATGTTGGTCCTTATCTATGATCTCATAACTTAGGCGATGGATCATCTCTTATAAGAAATAGGAGGATTAAGATAAGTAAGACACAAACCATAAACATGCATGCATGCATTGCTTTTACTTTTGTTGTTTGTATTTTTTTCTTACTAACTTGTATAAAAAACATTAACCTTCTTCAGGGTAACGATCAAATCAACCATAGACTCGACCTAGATGCGAGGAATCTATACAAAAGGAAAAAAAATGTTCTTAACAATAAAGCTTACATCACAATAAAGGGGTAAAGAAGTAAAGAAGGGAATACTCGCATGGGTAGTCTCAGCCTGCTCGAACATGCAAATGGACTGAGTGATATGCAGCGGCATCATAGATCCCTTCAGTGAAGTCATACAATACTCTACTAGGTTGTCTTGCATAAAAGCCAGATTGCCTATTACCACGGACTCCACACCCCCTAAAGTCAATCCACAAACCTATTTATGACCATATATTGCAGTATGCTAGATGCAGGAGTAAAAAGGATAGGTCTCTAAATATGTTATACAGTGGTACCTTAGCCCTTATGTTAGAAGATGATCCCCTTACCAACTAAATGTCAAGGAAATGCCTGAGTAGCGGCCTACGATAGGGGAGACTCCTTACAAGTGCTCTAATTATCCAAGACCTATAAAGCATCCTATTAAAGGCCAATCACTCCCTTAGCGAGAAGTGCAATGTTATGGCTAGCTTTATACCCTTCACATCCCTTGCCCATAATTGGCTAATGGATGGATGCTATGAGATAGGTTACGCATCCAGACCCTTGCACTAGGAGGAGATGCACTTACCCAAGTAACTCTCTCAAATTGAGGGCTCACCATTAGTCTACATTCAAAAGAGATGGCCATATCTCCATAGGGTGCCTTTAGTCAAGGCATAGCTATAATAAAGACAAAAGACCATTGTAAGTATAAGACCATATAATAATATATAAATAACTATGACTTACACAAATTTATCTATATATGAGGAAGTAACTGGTAAAGAGTGATCATGTTCAGGAAGGTGTGTATATCAACTATAAAGGACTCTAGGTATGCCACATCACTCCACTGTGAGAAATGAGGGTAACCACCCTCTACCTTAGCCTTTGGATTGATCCCTTGTAATAAGGCTAACTCAACACCACATGTTTGTCAATAAAAGTGGCTTAAGTCCCTAAACAACATAATGAGACCAAAACATAACAAAGGGATTAATAGATCCTCACAATAAGAACCCATCAAGCACCACACATATACCCCTTACCTTGGGCACACTAGTTAAGGTATTTATAAAGATACGCTAGCACTGCAAAACCCCAGTTGAAGCTATAGAATGGACCCATATCCCCTAACACTGGCACCAAGTAAAGCTTAACTATAGATGACATTCGAAAATACAACCCACTGATAGAGCGTATAGAAGGAAGCATCGCATAAGCTGGTCAAGCACCTCATCAGAACTGTCATCGATGACCTAGGCTGTGTCAGCCAAATGTTAGACCTCGACACAGTCCTACTCCCCTTAAGTTGGGGAATGCATTTGATGACTCTCAACAAGTAGTCTTTCTAGAGTATTGGCCTGTGCATGCTAGAGTCCGCGAATAGAGGAACCTCCGTGAAGCATAACCTAGTCAGAAAGGCAAAGTCCCTAAATGTGATCGTTAGATCTCCTATTAGGGGTAGTGGAAGGTATAAGTCACATCTATCCACTGCTCAAGAAATATGTGTCATTCTTAAATCGACCTTTAAGGCCTCCTTTAGTAACATGCACAATAAAGTTCATATCTCGGTCCCCTCTAGACAAGCCACAACTAGGGGGTACAGTGTTTGAAGTCACTCCCCAATCGAGCCCACAACCTTGTCTCCCTTTTAGAAGTCAAAAATCCCTTACAAAAGAAGGAGTGTAAAAAAAAAAGCACATTTTATTAAGGTTAATGATGAAGAAATCAAAGAAATTCAAATACAAGGACAAAAAAACAGTAAGCCTTAATAGCTAAGGTTTATTCGTAAATGTTGAGAAGAATCATGAGAGTAATTTTCTTTTAAAAAAATAGATCAAATTTAGCATCCATAAGCAAAGCATCATAAGACTGGAAGTCAGTCGAACAAATAAATAAATAAATAATTTATAATTTTATTTACTTATCTTAGGTATGTACCCTTATAGGTTATTTAATTAATTAATTTTGATATTCCTTTGTACTGGTCATAAAAAAAAAAAACAAAGTGCTGGGAAATCGAGGTAATCAACAAAACTAAAAGACAAAATAAAATTTCACTGAAATTAAAGGGTGAGTGTCTCATAATTTATCTCTAAATATTTTATATGCTAACCTAATATCCATAGGCAAAGGCAACACCTAAAATATATAGTGTTAAGATAGGCAAAGGATAAATAACATAAAATAAAGTGAAAGGAAAGGAAAGGGATACCTACCACTCCCAAGGGAGCTCCTGTAAGGTGACAATATAGATTGTAGACTGTCGGTGTGTTGCCAGCTGAGGGGAAGCCAAGTGGAATCATTTACGCAGTCACACCCTTCAGCGGGCTCACCTACGCGAACCCCCACTAACACTACAAGAAAATTATTCTATAATGACATTTATGAAATGTCATTAAAAGTCTAAAAAATGATGCTTTAGACTTATACTGACATTTCATGTAAGCGTCACTTAAGTGAATGTCGCTACATATTAAAGCAACATTTATTATAAACTTATAACCAACATTTTTGGTACTGCTTTAATTTGATATTTTTCAAATGTCACTCTATTGAGTTAAAGCAACATTCATAAAATGACACAAAAGCTATTTATGGTTTATTAGTAATAATTTATTGCAATGTATATTAAATGTCACTTTAGGGTAACAAAACAACATTTGTTAAGTGTTTATTGAATTACATCAATAAATGTTACTAGAAGTCTTTATAATTATATTTAAAATATATCACTTTTAATGTTATGAAATGTCACTATAAAGTGTCTAAATTTAATTAGTAAAATTTCATATTGTAACTTTTTACAAAAAGGTCTTTATGTTATAACATCATTTTGCATCCATTACTAAAATATCATATTATAGCATTCATTTTAATGACAATAGAATACATGTTGTAAAAGCATCAAGCGCAAATATATGACATAAACCAAAAATTGTCTTTTAAACTACAATCGTAACCAAAAGTTATCTTTTAAATTACAACCATAAATAAATGAAATATTTATAAAATTAACAAAATATCCATTTGAGTATTCAAAAGAAAAATATCGTAATCTTAGGCATTATTAATGAAAAACCATATGACTAACCCAAATGTATAAACTAATACTTATGACCTGCACCAAAATGGAAAAAATAGAATGATAAATCACAAAAAGATTTAGACAATAACTATTAATATTATTAAAAGGGTTTTGAAATTCTTACCTTTAGATCTAGTGATATGTGTAACATTAAGACATTGATGAGTACTTACATTTAGAATTTATGTAGATAAACATTTCAAACATGCAGGAATTTAAAAGAGTCGTAAGGAAGAAATGTAAGCAATGCATTTCTTCTAATAGCCAAATCCTTTTTAAGGACAAAGTGTTCATTCACAATGGTAGACCAAGTAATCAATAAGATCATATGCTTATCACTTAACTTGTAATCACATATAAAATGTCACAATTCAATCACATATAAATGTAATAGCACATAACCATATCATAAAAATCATCATTTATACACATCTGAATCTAATTATGGCTTTTACTCACCTTCTGATGTGACCAACCCTTATGGTAGGTTTTGTTCTCTCTTTAGGGCTTCCTCAAAGTGTTGAAATCCTAAAATTTGATACATACATTATTATAAATATGTCAAAATGATTATGAATGCTTAGTATGCAATTATGGCATGATCCATGCAAGTAGACCTAGTGTTTATGAATATTTTCCTTATATGGCAGCCTGACCTTGCTACACTCTTATAGTAATATCTCTAGATATACTTATCCAAATGACTTGATTCTTTTTCTTCAAATAAACTAGACACATAATTATATAACATAGTCAAATTTTAGGCTAACATAAGACATAGAAAATGTGGTGAATTTTTTTATTTTTCCCTATTTCAATGTCATCTCAGTCTATATAGGTCTTACAATCTTGGGTATATATCTAATTGTACAAATCCAATTACAAAAATGATTTACCAAAAGTTACAAAACACATAAACAAACATTTTTCATGTTTTACTCATTATCTAATTCAGTTTATAAAGTCACCAAATAAATGACCAATCTCAAGGTTAGTAGGTTTTTAACATGTTGACAATAGTCATGATGAAGGGGTAATATCTCATCAACCATGATAAATTTGGCAATAATATTTTATCGAAATGTATATAAGACATAAATATATAACTTTTAAGTTTAATACATCACTAAATTCGAATTGTATGGCCATTAAATTCTTAGAAAATAGAATTATAAGACTAATGAGGTTTCATAGGGTTCAGGGTCAGTCATAATCAATGAGCCATATTTCTTTCCCAACAATAATAAAGAAAAATTGCTTCACAAGTATTTAGAGGGGATATAAACCTATAAATTTAATGTTTTTCACATTGTCTAAATCAACACATAAGTTTATCAAAATATATGAAAATAGAAAAACTGAGGAGATTTCGGTTGGTTGTGAACCTTCCTTAATGAAGGAGTCGTATCTCCTCACACATACCAAAATTAAGCAAAACTATTTGACATGTATTTAGATGGGGCATAAAGATACAACTTCCATAGTTTACACTTTCCCTAATTCCTCTTTTATGGTTATAAAATCGTAGGCAAAAAAATATGCTCTAACAACAAAACCAACGCAATTAGCTTTTGTTTCTTTTATGCTTCAACCTCCATACATGAGCTCTATCTCAAATTGCTTCGCAATTCTTCCTTATCATACATGTTTAACATGTTATAAGGGAGGAATTTCATATTGGAAGAAGATAAAATCACATACCTCTTTGGTCAAAACTCCCTCACATTTTTGGCTCTCCAATTTGATCCTAAACGATGAAAAATTTAATTTATATACCTACCCTAATAAGACAAAACCATGGTGTCTCAGTACCATTGGTTGGAAGTTTAATATTCCTCATTTAGTCCCTCTTCTTCATTCTTTCATCACTTTTATCCATCTCTTAATCCTCATATGTTCATTTTGCTTTTAAATAAGCTCTAAAATACCATTATTTATGATGTTATAACATTCACACAACATAAGATTATTTGTCATGAAACTATACAAACATTATATATATGTTCAACTATCTCAAATGCATTAGTGCAAGTTTCATTATCGTGCTTATGTATTTCACATATCTAAATGATCATTTATCCATTGCATATATTCATGTGGGATTATAAAATCATTTATGCAATGAATATGTTGCAAATGAATCTGGATCATAATGTTACATTTCTTCCCCACTAATAAAGAGTTTCGTATTGAAATTCAATTCCTATAAATAAATATAGATATTGTCATTTAATGTTCTCTTTAGTTTCCCATGTAGCCTCTTCTTATGAGTGGTTTCTCGATAACACCTTAACTAAAGGTATTTCTCTATTTGATAATTGTTTTGTCTTATTACCAATGATTTTCATTAGTTCTTCAATGTAACTTACATCATCTGGAATTATTATTGCTACATCCCTAAGTATATGTGTAGGATCATATTGGACTAGGGTAGTTAACCCAAGTCTTCGACCTCTTGTGATCTAGACAAAGGAGATTGATCATGTCTAATGTTTCAAAATTAGTGTGACTTTGCAGCCCTTTTTTTTATCTAAGTTGGAAGTTGGATGTAACATAAAATCTTCAAAGTATGAAAAGTGTCTTCTAAATCACAACCGCTACTTTGGATTCGCGACCGCGATCCATTAGAAGACTTACAAGAAGTCAGGCAGGTGAAATCATGAAGGCTTTTCTCAACTGCCATTCATCCAAATGATGGTGTCCAAAATTGGCAGATGAATTTGCTGTGTGTGTCACATCCTAGTTACGATCGCAAATTTTGAAGTAACTCAAGAGGGAAGCAAGTCCACAATCACAGCATGACAAGTGTCCCAGCTGATCGTTGGAAGTCAAATTTAGTGGAGGCATCTTGTTAGTAGCGATCGCAAATCATGAGGAAGAAGATGACCATCTTCAGTAGACGAATTCGCGTCCTTCTGTTGCGGCCTATATAAGAATGCTCACGACCGCGACTTATGAAAGCAGGTGAAAGGCAACGACTACATTTTTCTAGTAAACTAATCAGAAGTTGCCACGTGGACTAGTCGTTAGACACAAATAGAGTTTTCCTTAAGGAATTCAGAATTCACGATCACAAAAGAGTAAATGAAGTCTGTCAAGCATTTAATGCAAAATCTGTCTAGCACACTTTAAAGATCTTATACCAGTTTTATTGCAATGTCTCTTTGATGGGTAGAGGCTATAAATACCTCACCAAACAGATGTAAATGCAAGAGAATTAATAACTTCATAACCAAACTCTTGCAATTTTGCTACTCAATCTTTTCTCTTCTTTAATTGATTGTTTGGTGTGAGCATAAACACCATTTG